>OY744515.1:271213111-271223111 GCA_963556195.1 Sepiola atlantica | reverse complement strand
ATTTCAACCATCGCCTTGTTTCACCGTCATCGTGACAAACTCCTTGACCCTCATCCTCGAATGGCGTTTGGGCTTTGATAAATGGTAACTCATTAATACAAAAATAATTTGCAGTCTTTTAATCTATTGAAAGAGAAACAAACAGATGCGTTCGTTTAATATGTACGGTTAGCGATAAAACTGTTATCTTAAACTGAAGTGTAAAAGACCGCTCAACGGACCGAGACTAACATCTGTTCCGATGGATACTGCACCCTATAGACCGGTGTCGTCTTATCCTTCGGGGCTTGATTCCGCCGATCTGTGGGTTTGTCTTGTGCAGTTCTAGGAGGTCCACCCTCCCAGGCTTTGCCTCCCCTTTTTGGGGAGGAGTAGATATATTGCTTGAGGCGCACCTACCGGGCTGCCCAAGCAATTTTTAATGGCCAGAGTGCTCACCTTCTCGCGCGCTGGCTTTTCAAGTCCCACTTTCCCGATCCGACCGTGGGTCACATCTTACCTTGTGGGAGTAAGATAAAACTGGCCTTGTGCCTAACCTCCTGGAGAGGAGGTAAATAAATATACGTGGGCCCGTCTTAAAACAATCAGTTTCATTTTCCCAAACTGAAGATGAATTCTAATGAACAGAAGATACCTTACCCCTCTATGTTATCCTCTATACGTACATGAATCAGATATGTTCTTAGATGGAGTATTGCTGTCACATCCATGGAAGTGACGCCCAGAGCACCCTCTTTCTTGCCTTGACAGTGTACAAAATTGACTTCACAATCTAGTCGAGTGTTATCTCATCTCCTTCCTACAACCTCTTTCCTGCAGAAGAGGAGCTGCTAGTCTTTTTATAATTCATTGCTATTTCCATGGTACGTACTCGTCTGACCTACAATCTCTGGTTCATATCCTGTAAAACATTCATAGCAAGAACTCGTCTCTCTGCCGCCACTTAAAAAAACTTCCCTTTCTTCTTTTGGATACTTTTTTATCATAGTTCTACCCCCAAACAAGGCAGGCCGCCACTGTAGACGTAAGGGGCTACTGAGAATTAGGGTGAAAGTTGGGAGCTGTCCAGCGAGATGTCTGTTCACATTAGTTTTAAACTTCTGCATGTCGGTACAGTCGGGGAAACAGGGAGCAGTGGGGAGTTCCAGAGGCTAGCAGCACGAGGAAAGAAGCTATTGGAGTAGAAGTCTCTCCGGCATCTGGAGACCTCCACAGTGAATGGATGGGACTTAGATGATTGTTGGGTTGGTCGAGTGTATTTACGTCGAGGGGGGCACGAAGTTTTTATGAACAAAGACCTCCCATCTGTGGAACACATTGCCGCGGGACTGCTTCTCTGAAGACTACAACATGGTCGCCTTGTCAATAACTACTTTTCGAGCAATCTTCTTAAGCCTTTTATGTCCACCGTTTTCAATCCTCTTACTGTACTGTTCAGCATCCGACTGACAATCTCATTAATCATTATCCTCGAGTGGCTTTTAGCCTTGATAAGTGGTGATGTATTAGTCTGAAAAAGAGGCGCTGCAAAGTCTGATCCACACCAACAACTGTTGTTTTCAAAATCAATGAAATATATTTACTTCTTATAAATTTAATCTGGGCATCTGTCGAGGACATCGGCTAATTTTTTTTAATGTGACCAGAGATAATTATCGAAATCATGAAGCGTGAAATTAAGTCTGCCGTTCAAATTGATTCTATGACTGGAAGGTTTCCCTAAAATATTCTTTTTGTTTCTCCGTAGATATTAGCTTTCATTAGATTTCATCTGTCACAAAGCCATCTACGTAAGACACAGGGAACGCCTTTAAAATATTGTTGGCGCCCTTTTTAGTGGAGTGCACTGAGACAGCTACATGCCTTCATTTTGAGATGCGTCCTAGCATTGGTATAACAGGCTCTGACCGTCAGTAGATCGGTCACTTCTTCGTTCATCTTTTCCACATAAGATGTGGGTTGCACATTGGCCAAGACGATACAAAGCACATTTCTCTATGAAATTCTATTTTTTACGTTCGTTTTTAATGTGCCATTGCTCGATGTCATTTTTAACTTCTTCCTCTATCTACAATTTTTAATTGCGATGTGCTTATATCTGTTTATTACAAATCAGAATTGTGTCAGCCGAAGGGAATTTCTCCCAACGTATATTTGACTCACCTTTTTTGTCGTTATTAAAAACTCCCGGCGGTTCTGTCCTATGATATCTTGTGAAGAAGTCGTTGATCTAGATAGGCTGAGCTAAAACCAGTTTATTAAATTACTAGTGTTTTTTGAATTTGTAAACATGATTAGATTTTGAATAAGTTTTATCGAATCTCTTAACTCAGCAATATGTATCCAGACGTTCTTCGATTCAAATGTGCTAAATTTGATAACATACAATTTAAATATAATATTGGGATAGTTAGCTAGCTAGAAATGTGGTAAGAAAACAAATAATATTCATAGTTTTAAAAATAATTGAGCTGCTGCAGTTTTAACTAAAGAATGAAACGACATATTCGCTTCATAAATTTAATTAGAAATTATCTTTTTACGGAAGAAGAAGAAGAAGAAGAATGAGTCTTTTTTTCATAAGTATATTGACGGACGGAAGGTGGTTAAGTGGTTAACAACACAGACTGGCGACCTGGGTGAGCCAAGTTCGAATCCAGTTCATTCTACAATAATACATTCACTTAGGATGTTGTCAACCCTCACGTTGCCCCTCCTGCGAGTACCCAATTTCCTTCTAGACATAATTCTGACTTAAACTCCGCGGCCTAACATTCACAGGTAACATGAATTGGAACAAATACATTGAAGACATTGCCAAGGCTTCTGCAAAGACGGTAGCCCCCCTCTACCGTGTTAGAAAACTTCTCACACCTGACAGTATCCTGTATCTCTACAAAGCTACCACCCGCCCATACATGGAGTATTGTTGTCACATCTTGGCTGGTGCATCATCCACTAGTCTCTCCCTCTTAGACAAAGTCCAAAAAAGCGTCTCTAATCCATCGATCCACTGCGGAAGTCCCCATATGCCGGAGAGCCTTCTACTCCAATAGCTTCTTTCATCGTGCTGTCGGCCTTTGGAACTTTCTCTCTGCTCCCTGTTTCCCCGACTGTACCGACATGCAGAAATTTAAAACTAATATGAACAAACATCTCGCTGCACAACTCCCAATTTAAGACGACTCCCCCAAAAAACTTGCACCCTAATTCTCAATAGCCCCTTAGTCTACAGTGGAAATTTTTTTAGAACTGTGAAAACGCTCAACTGCGTTACTTTGGTAACTCGAATTTTTTTTGTGCGTCCAAGCATCTTTTTGAGAAGATCGGTCCGTCGGTGAGTCCGTATCTTTGTCTGTCACGCTTAAGTTTTAAAATAGCATTTCCGTTGGTCTGTCATGTTTTCTACAAACACGACTTATTGTCTATCCGTACGTCGGTCTGTCATTCTTCAGTTGGAAATAGCATTTTCGTTGGTCTGTCACGCTTAAGCGTGAACTGTCGATTTCCTTGCTTTGTCAGCCTCGTTGCAATCCTCTACCTGTATAAGAGCCAGATACGTCCCAAGATGGAGCACTGTTGTCATAGCTGGGGAGGTGCTGCAGGGAGCACTCTTTCCTGTCACGAAAGAGTACACAATCTAGTGGGGATGCTTTGTTCTCGTCCCCACAGCCCCTTTCACACAGAAGGGGTATAGCGAGTCTCTTTTTACTTTTATGTTCATAGTAGGTTCTTGACTGAGCTCCAAAACCTGGTACACATCCGCGTAAAACATTCACGGCAAGAACTCGCCTTTCCTCAACCACAGGGAAAACCTTTCCTTTCTCTCTCTGAGGATCGTGTCTATTTGAGATAGGTCCAAAGTTAATTATTCATATATATTATTATTATTATTATTTTTTCATGTATCTACATTTTAGCCTAACGATTCCATCCGGGGATGAAACGCGGAAGCCTCTGTGTAGCTTAATTGCCATGAATATATATTTTCATAACTTATTATTTTTTCCTTGAATTTCTGTAAGACGTGGTGCTAAAGGCGCTGATGAAGAACTCTTTTTAGAGTAGCTTTGTTAATTTTGAAAATTAAAAAATAAAAAAATAAAATAAAGTATTTCCAGAATGTTTTGGAAACGACCGTACGCCATACTAGACTTGATGTTCTAATTCTTGGAACAATTGTAATGTTCTAATTCATTAAATCCTCTTATATATATATATATATATATATATATATATATATATACATATATATACATATATATACATATATATATATATAAGAGAGAGAGAGAGAGGGAGAGAGAGTAAGTTATTAAATATATATATATATATATATATATATATATATATATGTTGGATAATGGCCCTGTGGGGCCGGACGCATCTTAAAGTGGACGCATATAGTGAACGTATGTGGAAGATCGTTTGATTTGGCTTGCGCAATTTAGTGCGGGTGGACGCGTACAGTCGAGGGCAAAATAAACTGGTTCTCACAGTCGGAGCTCACAGACGTTGACGGGACCACACGTTGACGAGACCTCAGATCAAGGATCAAGGTACACCTGCGCATGGGGGATCTGTGACGTCACGGGCTTTTGTGTGGGAAGCAGAGTTTTGAGTCTGGGTTTTGGAAGCGAGCCGAACGGACGATTTCTCTATGTAGTCTTCAACATGATTAGGGGAATTAAATTCCCTAAGAGAACACAGGCATGAGATTTCTTCTTCCCCCTCCTCGAATGGCTAGGGACTTAAGCTAGGAATTAACTACGATAAAGTAGTTATTTGGTCTCTCCCTCGACGTTAGTGAATCATCTCCAGCGGCGACGCCTGACGCCTGAAATAAAAGAATCAAAAGTTTAAAAGATTGTTTGTCTCGTGAATTGTGGTATGAAGGTTTTGTTGCAGACACAGCAGACGACATCGAGACACACCGCTCCACGCGACGAGGAAAGAGAGAAGGTACGTGAAATTAAAAGGTATGTAACATATGTATTTTTGGTGTTACAAATGACCAGTGGTTTCAGCGAGAGCTGCCGCGGCCCATTCCGGGACGGGTATACAAAGCGAGAACTGCCACGGCCCATGTATATATATATATATATATATATATATATATATATATATATATATATATATATATATATATATATATATATAGTCTAAAGAAGCTTTGAGTCATTTTAAACAAAAGAAGAAAAAAAGAATGAAAATGCAGTTTAAATTCACAGAGAAACTAACTAAATCCAAGACATCGCAGACTTAAGTATCTAACAGTGAAACAAAAACAGGGGACCTTAACTTAAGCGTGAAATATTAAAACGGGAATCATAAGCTGTTTACCATGTAACTGTTTCGGAGATTTCAAAACAGGCTCTCCAGTGGTACTGATCAAACGACCATTTCCCCAATAATCAAGTGTAGAAATAATTCAGCTTAAATTTCACTAATATATAAATAAATAAATAAATAAATAAATAAATAATAATAATAATAATAACAATAATAATAATAATAATAATAATAATAATAATAATAATAATATATTACCCTTAAGACTACCATGTGATATTGTAATTTACATATCAAATAACATTAATTATAACAATAATAATAATAATACTATCCAAACACTACACCCAAGAACACTTCTGCGATATGGTAGCTAGCAATAGCATTATATAGGAATAAATGTTGCATTGAATTGGCCTACGAGAAAGGAAAATAAAAATAAATAGAATACAGAAATACGTGACTTACAGTTTTGTTGATCTGTCTTAGAAACAAGTTAAAGAATATTCTATTTTATTTTATTAAAAGTTAAAAATTCCCGCGATCATATCTCATTCTTCATACAAGAACGTCGTAGTAAGCTATTTTCTTCTTAGGTAATTTTCCCCTACCAAAAAAACTTCAAATCTTTTATACAGTTGAAACACGTGTACACGTTTCGCACCAAAGATAGATAGATAGATATGTAAAGATAGATTGATATGTAAAGATAGATATATAGATATGTAAAGACAGATAGATAGATAGATAGATAGATATGTAAAGATAAATAGATAGATAGATAGATAAAAGATAGATAGATACATATGTAAATATAGATAGATAGATAGATGTGTAAAGATAGATAAATAGATAGATATATAGATATGTATGTATAGATAGATAGATAGATAGATATGTAAATATAGATAGATAGATAGATAGATAGATAGGTAAAAGATAGATAGATACATATGTAAATATAGATAGATAGATAGATAAAGATAGATAGATAGATAGAAAGATAGATAGATAGATAGATAGATAGATAGATAGATAGATAGATAAATATGTAAATATAGATAGATAGATAGATAGATAGATAGATAGATGTGTAAAGATAGATAGATAGATAGATAGATAGATAGATGTGTAAAGATAGATACATAGATAGATAGATAGATAGATAAAAGATAGATAGATACATATGTAAATATAGATAGATAGATAGATAGATAAATATGTAAATATAGATAGATAGATAGATAGATAGATAAATATGTAAATATAGATAGATAGATAGATAGATAAATGTGTAAAGATAGATAGATAGATAGATAGATAGATAGATAATCCAATCAAATGAAAAGGAAACATTCCTCTGATGCACTTACTTGAACGAGGCAGTCACCACACTGTATTTGCTCTGATTGAATAAACGTATTCGATCCACACCTTTTGTTATCCCATCAATCAAACACGGATTAAACGTGACTGACATGACCAATCGGCTCAGTAGACAGGAACAATAAGTCGCAAAAGCATTGCAAGCTTCAGACCCTTATGGCGGGAAAAATTCTGAAAACGCATGCAGTTTCTTGTCAAACTTCCAAATATCAGAACCAACTCCATAGGATAGCTTCTTCTAAAGAGCACTGACTCCTTTAGAGCAGGACCATGTCGCTTTTAGAATTAGCGTGGATTAATGAATATAAGGTTCATTGGAATCAATTATAATACATACTAGAAAAAAATGTGATTCGTTGGGTCACCCATTGAGCTTGGATTACACTGTTTCAATAAGGACAAATATAGTTTCCAAAGCTTGTTAAACGTATTATTTTTTTACAATTAGTCGCTTTCTGTCTATTTTTACCTATTATACTGTGTGCTAATTCACTCTACTTTTTAGGCGAATACATGTAAACAGCTTGAAAAACTGGGTGACAAAAATAATTAATTAAAAAAACAAAAAAATAAAAAGCAATATTTTAGAATTTAAAGTGAGGAATCAGTTTTGCATGTGAATTTAACGTAAA
The DNA here is from genome assembly GCA_963556195.1 of Sepiola atlantica. Taxonomy (NCBI): domain Eukaryota; kingdom Metazoa; phylum Mollusca; class Cephalopoda; order Sepiida; family Sepiolidae; genus Sepiola; species Sepiola atlantica. The sequence continues at coordinate 271,215,801 of OY744515.1, read as the reverse complement.
ATTATTACCCAGGCGGTATTGATAACCCACTTCTTAACGGGATAGCGCTTAAATGACATATAACTAAAATGTTGTTTTTAAAAGGAAATACATTTTGAGCGCGTGTGTGTTTTTTGCGAGGCGGGGGGACTTTTTTAATACTGCAAATTATTTCTAAGAAATGGCAAATGATGATTTCTATATAAGAACTCTTCTGTTTGGTAATCCCTTTTTTTATTTTTTCCATTCTTCGAATGATTATTTTAGCGTTGACATGGAATGAATTAATGTAGGATCCGTATGTTTGACAAACGTTTTCGATTCTCTCCGGAATCATCATTAGGTCTTTTTAATGGCACAAAATGAATAAAAAAGCGGGTAAAAGAATGGAGGTTTTTAAGAAATATGCCGGCAAACCGTTCACGTAAAAAACGAACGTCTACATTTTGAAATGTAACAAAAGAACTAGTTCTTAATTTAAAACATTTTTTTTATTTATATTTTTTAATTTTAATTTTTAATTTAAAATAGTAGCTGATTTAATTTGGTCTAGTCTATTAATTATGTAGAAGGGAGAAATGGGGAAGATAGGCAGTGAGTAATTTTAATAACATGTCCCTTTTTAAAAATTAAATTAAGCGACCCAGGTTGGTGTCACTGAACTAAGCTAATCATTTTAAAATGGTTTTACTTGTCTCATATTAAATGTTATTAATTTTAGGTTACTGTGTTTTTATGTATATGGCTTCAAGTATTTTTAACTTTTTTGAATTTGTTTCGGAATGTATTATTTTTGTGTTCATTACTAAAATATGTCTTAATTCAGATGTAGGGCAGTTGTGTATTTGTAGGTGCTGGTAGATTGAACTAGAATTCGTGAGGTGCAAAGTGAGACGGCGGTATAGGGTAGTTGTTTTGAATCCTATGTAGCTATTATCATTTTGGGAGGTACATCCTCCAAAAGGGCATTTAAATTTATAAACTACATTGGTTCTTTCTAGTGTTTTGGGGGTTGCAGAGGGGTTGTTTTTTACTACAAGGTTTTGAGTTGTAAATCTTTTATAGTAAATAATTAGTTTAATTTTGTTTTCTTTATCTGTTGGTGATATATATCGATGTGTAATATTCTCTCTCTCTCTCTCTCTATATATATATGGGAAGAGAAGGATGAAGGTAATCCGACGTGATGGGAAAATGAAAAAGGAAAACCAAAAAATGGATGTTTTTTATGTGTACATCAACGTTTCGTCTTTATTTATAAGACTTCATCAGGATGATAATATATAGAGAAAAAATGCTATGCAAGTACAGATACATGTAGGGTAGACATATTGGGAGGAAAAATAAAATAAAATAATGCCCACTACTGGGTGGACGTCCGTACTTGTTGGAGAATAAAAATGAATGTATCAGAGCGTGTCACGCGTGGGTAGGGAGTCGTACGATACTAGATTATTAATATATATAGCCATAGTAATTCTAAAACTAATTTATTCAGGAAACATCGCTAAATTAAACGAGGGAAGTAACTCACCATATTTCACGTATGAGTTATTTCCCCTTAACTGCTATGATTTTATTACAAAAACCAATCGACCAAATTCTTTACAGTAATACACGAAGTAATTTACTTAGATATCAAAACATTCACGATCAGATCTGTTTGCAGTCATTTGACATGTGATGGTTGATGAGGTGTAAGGATACAATATTACCGAGGATACTATTAGGTTGTCCCGAAAATTCATGAACACTCGCGAAAAAATTGAATTTTTATGCAATTTGTAATTGTTTGTTTGCGTTTATATTGTTATAGTTATCTTCATCCTTATATTCCAGATGCCCATGAATAAAATCATGTTTTGTTCTGTTACAACCAAGTATTTACGGACTTTTGGGACACCCAAGTGTTTACAAACCTTTGGGACAAAGTGTTTACAAACTTTTGCGACAACTAAGCGTTTACGAACTTTTGGGGCAACCATGTGTTTATGAACTTTTGGGGCAACCAAGTGTTTACGAACTTTTGGGGCAACCATGTGTTTATGAACTTTTGAGACAACTAAGTGTTTACGAACTTTTGGGGCAACCATGTGTTTATAACCTTTGGGGCAACCAAGTGTTTACAAACTCTTGGGACAACCAAGTGTTTACAAACTTTTGGCGCAACCTACTGTTCATAAACTTTTGGGACAACCAAGTGTTTACAAAATTTTGGGATAACCATGTGTTTACGAACTTTCGAACTTTTGGGACAACCATGTGTTTACGAACTTTTGGGACGACTACGTGTTTACGAACTTTTGGGGCAACCGTGTGTTTATGAACGTTTGGACAACTAAGTGTTTACGAACTTTTGGGACAGCTAAGTGTTTACGAACTTTTTGGGACAACCAAGTTTTTACGAACATTTGGGACAACCTAGTAGTTAGCTGTTTCAGGTTTTTATATCGAGTTTTAATTTAATTTTCATAATTTTCTAGTTAAAAAGACATGTTTATAAACTTGAGTTATCTTCTTCCTTTGCTAGACTCTTTCTCAACTTGTTTAGATGGTGACTATCAAGATCTCCTGGAGTAGAATGCTCTCGACAGACGCAACGAGAGAAACACACAGACAATTAATCATAGCGACAGCATATATACACTCTCTAAGTAACAAAACAAAACTCACATTTAACATGAATATGCTATTTATGCATACACGGCGCC
>OY744515.1:271105611-271210611 GCA_963556195.1 Sepiola atlantica | reverse complement strand
TGGTCAATTGGCCTCGGCAGAACGACGCTAATACACTAGCGTTTCGTCTCACAATTTTCTCTTGGACTAGTCTCGGCATACCAACTACCAACACACGTTTCTTCCGTCAACACGTGGGCAAACAACAGTAAGAGTTCTCAACTCGTTTTCTTTGTATACGGCTTTCAAAGACTTTCCACACGCCGGATTCATTTCTTCTTATACCTTTTCAAGAACTGTTTTTCCATCGACACACATGCATACATCACACACTTCATCATTCCACGTACACACACGTTCAATAAACGTTATTTGAACTACTTCATTTTGTTTATTAATTATTACTCTGTCTTTGCATGCAACATTGCTTGATTTACTGAACACGTAAATAATCGGGGGACACAACCCTCGATCCGAACATTGCTGACCCGACGTGCAAGCTTTGTTGTATGTGGCGGAGGAATTAATTTCGTACTAGAACAAAAAAAAAAAAATAATTTCTCGTTTTTTCTTTCGTGGTGAAACGAATTACGCATCCATCTTTTTCCTTTTTTTTTCTACCCACGTGGTAGAAATATACAAACAACAAAAAAGAAGCCACCGTCTCCATTTTTCCTGGCCACGCGGAAATACCCAAACAAGGAAAAACAAACATTTCTCGGCTCTCTCCGAGTATAAAACAAATTACAATTTCATTCTTATTTTTTCTCTTCCTTTACCCATGTGTCGGAAAATTATATATACAAAGAAAAAGACAAACTTTTGCCAATCCTTTTTTTTTCTTTTTCGACGAACAAAAGGACCTTATAAGACGCCACTTCCTTTGTTTTGAACACGTGGAGACAAAAAGAAAACAAACGCTCACGCTGCCCATCTTTTTCGTGACCACGTGTTGATAAAAAAATTCAAAATAATGCCGCCATCTTTTTCACGTGGAAATGAAAATTCAAACAAAAAAAGAAAATACGAATTTATTTTCTGTTTCAACAACAAGCAAAAAAGGAAGCTGCCATCTTTTTCCCTAACCACGTGGAAATGAAAATTCAAAAAAAAAAAAAAAAATACGAATATTTTTTTTTCTTTCTTTTCAACAACAAAGAAAAAGAGAAGCCGCCATTCTTTCTCTACGTGGAAACTAACATTCAAACAAACTAAAACGAAAACAAAAACGTCATTCCTCGTGTGAAACAAATTACGACTCCATTTTTCTTTCTTTTTCCTTTCTACCCACGTGGTGGAAATATATATATAAAGGAAAAGAAAACTACAAAACAGACAAACACGAACAACATCACCCTTCAAGGCCTACCAACAATCTTCAACACAACTTGAACAACCACATTTTTCCCGGATATTCATCAAGCACCAAACATTTCCGGACATCACTGACGACACTATGGAAGAAATCACACCAGTTCAAAATGAGTACAACTGCACAAGCACGACTAAATACTCAACAACTGGACGTTCGTTGATCAACTGGGGACACATCAACTCGAACGACGCGCACCAACACCAGTACAGACCCACTTGTACCTGGACCTGCTAACTCACTTTCAGACATTTGTGCATCTGATTTTGACCATAGTGTACCACCAATCTCAACAACTAGATGTTTGTTCATCAGCTCCACAACACGGACTAATTAACATGAACAACATCAACAACTGCACAGACTCACTTGTGCTCATTCATCAACTGCACAGACTCACTTGTGCTCATTCATCAACATCGCACAGACTCACTTGTGCTCATTCATCAACAACTGCACAGATTCACTTGTGCTCATTCACTAACAACTGCACAGATTCACTTGTGCTCATTCATCAACAACTGCACAGACTCACTTGTGCTCGCTCATCAACACCGCACAGCCCCACTTGTGCTCACTCATCAACAACCGCGCAGACCCAAGCACCAAACATTCCCGGACAACACTGACAATTCAACGTCCGTTCATCAGCTCTGCATCACGCAGACTAATCAACATGAACAACGCCACCAACAAGTGCAAATTCACTTGCGCTCAAACTTGATGCAGACCCAATTGCATGCAAACAACACGCAGATCCACATGCGTTACAAACACTTAATTCCGCAGACGCACTTGCGATCAATCATTCAATACAGATGCAGAAACAGAAATAAGTAGCGTGCACACTACTTTTTCTAATCTTCAACAGCAAAACAGACATACCCACAAAGAACGCTTCTCATCTACAACTGTACATATTGAATAATATTTTCAATCTGGGGGGGGAGTCCTTGTAGCAGTTACCTCCTCCTTTCAAAACATAACTACACCGGTTTGCCGGTAGGTGTCGCTTTTTCACCGACAGGTGGCACTGTAAAGCGACACCAGAGTTATCTGCCCTTCGGACTATAAAACCAGGTGCATAACGAAAATTCTCTCTCTTCTTCACCAGCCTCGACAGGAGTACGCTGACACTAGCGTTCCATTTTCAATCTTCTCTTCTGGTCAATTGGCCTCGGCAGAACGACGCTAATACACTAGCGTTTCGTCTCACAATTTTCTCTTGGACTGGTCTCGGCATACCAACTACCAACACACGTTTCTTCCGTCAACACGTGGGCAAACAACGGTAAGAGTTCTCAACTCGTTTTCTTTGTATACGGCTTTCAAAGACTTTCCACACGCCGGATTCATTTCTTCTTATACCTGTTCAAGAACTGTTTTTCCATCGACACACATGCATACATCACACACTTCATCATTCCACGTACACACACGTTCAATAAACGTTATTTGAACTACTTCATTTTGTTTATTAATTATTACTCTGTCTTTGCATGCAACATTGCTTGATTTACTGAACACGTTTATAATCGGGGGAACACGACCCTCGATCTGAACAGGGCTTTCATTAAGGACGAATGCAATAATTTCGCTCGTATCCTTGATTTAATTGTTGGTAAATACAACCGTTTATGGTCTGTTGCGTGGATCAGTCTTCCTTTTTTTGATAGATTAAGATTTTCAAAATATCTATCGGCTGGTGATAATTTGCGCAGCAACAAAACCCGTTCCAAGAACCAGCTTTACCTTGACGCGCTTATTCGAGCGAGGCATGGTACGGGGATTGATGTTGATCAACATGTGTTCAACTTCTCCGACGCCACTTTCTCTCACACGGAGAAAACTCTACTTGCCAGAGGGTTGGATGTGGGTATTCCCCCTCTTGGGTTGATAAAGAAAGTGTATTGGCCGAATTTGAAATATTACAGTGTCAACTAAATCATCATGATCCGAGGTCTAGCAATGATCTTCTTTATATGAAGGCAAGATTAGCTGAACTAGCACATAAGTCCGCTAATTCTCCTATCAATTCCCGAGAGTTTGCCTGGAATAAGATCCACTACCAGGCGGCCAAACTTCTGAAGGCAAATAAAGAGATCTACATTACCAAACCGGATAAGGGTGCCGGTGTGGTCATTCTTAATACTAATGACTACATCGATAAAATGTTGAGCATTTTAAGTGATACAACAAAATTTAAAAAGCTTGGTGATGTGTCAATTGACAATACCTTAAGTACTGAAGTAAAGCTTCAAAAACGTTTTCTTCAGTTACATAGAAAGAAGTTTATTGATAAGGATACCTATGACAGGATCCGCCCTGTAGGTTCTCAACGACCCAGAATGTACGGGCTACCTAAGATTCATAAGGAGGGAGTTCCATTGAGACCCATTCAGTCTATAATTGGTTCTCAGCATGAGCTGCCAAATGGCTTGCAGATGTCCTTGATCCTGTCTTACAGAGGTTTTCTGTTAATTGTATTGCTGATTCTTTCCGTTTCGCTTCATTTATTCGCGATTTGGAATGTAAGTCGTAAACAAACTTTCTATGTTCATTTGACGTTACCAGCTTATTCACTAATGTACCCCTTAATGAAACCATTGAAATATGTGCTGACATGCATTATCGTAGCACATTAACCCCTCTCACCTTTCCAGAAAGCATTTTTCTGGAACTCATGGGGCTGGCCACTAAGTCGGTCAGTTTCAGTTTTAACAATATAATGTATCAGCAGATTGATGGGGTGGCGATGGGCAGTCTTTTGGGTGCTATCCTAGCGAATATTTTCCTAGGGTTTCAGGAATCCTTGCTTTTTTCTCGGGTTACCAGACCCTTTCGTTATTGGCGTTATCTTGACGACACTTTTACCATTTTTGAGTTCCGTAACGAGGCAAGTGATTTTTTCCTGAAATTAAATACGCTCCACCCAGCACTACAGTTCACCATGGAAGAGGAGCAGAATAGCTCTTTACCATTTCTGGGCGTTTTAGTGGAAAGGACGGGGAACAAATTCACTACAACTATATATAGGAAACCGACGTTTACGGGCCTGTATATTAGTTGGGATTCTTTTTTCCCATGAGTAGAAAGATCAGTTTGACCAAAACACTTGTTCACCGCACACTGATGATTTGCACTACCAGCAAACTCGCGGCTGAACTTAGAAAGATAACTGATATTCTTACTAAAAATGGTTTCCCAGAGGGTCTAATTTCCAAATGTATTGATCAAAAACTTGCGAAATCTAATGCCAATTTGAAACTTCCTTTTATTGGTTCTATCAGTAAAGGTTTTTCGGATAAAATTTCATTTGTTGTATCTCGTTGTTTTTTATGCAGTACAGCCCCGTATGGTGTTTGGCACCAGAACTGCCTTCCCAGCCTTTCAGAAAGATGTACTTCCAACACTACAGAAAAGTTTGATTATATATAAATTCAAATATCAGTGTGAAGCTGACTATGTTGGTCGTACTCTTCAGTCAGAGTGGGCCAGCATATCCTTGCATGTTTTCGCAGATCACGTGTTGTAGATAGGAGTACATCGACGGGCACATCCGGGTCTTTACAAAGAACATTAGGGCGTTTGCAGAGCACATCTGGGCGCGCACAAGTCCACGAGTCATCCATTGGACAGCACTTGTATGATAATAAAAAGTGCGGTGAGGCGTACTCCGATGGATGTTTTCGCATTGTACACAAGGCCCGTTCCAAACACCATCTCAAGGTGTTGGAGGCAGTGAGTGTTACAATGCGAAAACCATCGCTCTGTAGGCAAAAAGAGTTGTCTCACAAATTAGACTTATTTGGAGACTTCGAAAAAGGGGGAAAAAAGATAATAAAATACTTTGCCTTTTATGTCCATTTATTCCTTTTCGGTTTATAATGGCGATATTCAATCTCCCTTTTTTCTTTTCTTTTTTCCTCCCCACGTTACTCTTTTTCCCGTTTTTAAGCGATATTTGCCGACGTTTCTCTTGACAATGTGTCGGCCGAAAGGTACCTTGGGAATTAGTTTTTTATTCTGTATAGTGTAGGTGTTTTCAAGACACTTCAGTCCAAGAACTTTTTACTCTTTGTGAATTTTTTCTGATGAATTTGTAGTGTTGCAGAGACGATATTGACATAAACTGTTGTTGGGCACAAGACAAATGAAACGGACCGTTAAAAATATATCTCACAGAAATTTTATATTTAATAATAATAATAATAATAATAATAAACTAAGTAATAATACTAATAATAACAAATTAAGTAATAATAATAATTTACTAAGTGATAATAATAATAATAATAATAAACTAAGTAATAATAATAATAATAATAATCTAAGAAATAATAATAATAAGCTAAGTAATAATAATAATAATCTAAGTAATAATAATAATAATAATAATAATAATAATAATAAACTAAGTAATAATAATAATAAACTAATAATAATAATAATACACTAAATGATAATAATAAACTAAGTAATAATAATAAACTAGTAATAATGATAAACTAAGTAATAATAATAATAAACTAATACTACTACTAATAATAATAAACTAAGTAATAATAATAAACTAAATAATAATAAACTAAATAATAATAATAATAATAATAATAACCTTGAGAAAAGAACTTCAATTAACATTGGCATGTCAGAAACACCTGTCGCTCGAGAAGATCGGATAACTGAAGTATCATCCGGTTTCACTTTTTAAAGGTAGATAAAGTATCGCCGAATGGAAAAAGGGTAATGTTGTTTTTTTGTCATTAGAACCTCTTTTTCCGATTACAATGAATCGATTTCTGGCGTGTTCGCATTATGTATTGGCATGTCCTTGTGACACACGGCTGATGTGAGAAAATCATTTCTATCTACGCCTCAATACAACAGTTTGTGTGAAGATATCTATTTCTGTTATCAAGTTTTATTTTAATTGTTTCTCCATTTTTTTTTAGGTTTAACACTATCGATGACCACCTCTGATCTTCCATAGGATTCTCTATTTTCGAAATGTTTGTTAATAACACAAAAGTGATCTTGTTTTTCTTTTTCTATCTTTTGCTTCAATTTTAGTCAGGAATTCTAGGTTTGATATTTGGCTTAGCCATGTAGGTTAGTTTAATCACTTTTATAATAATATTTGCTTTTAAATTCATAATTTTTGTATTACTTTTATTTTTCCCCGCATCACACTGTATCATACAAGTGTTAGAAAATAACTCACGACATTGATATCCTTTTCAGGGCAGAATGTCAGAGCATTGAGTCTGGCAACCCGTAGTTCATTTAGATATGAAAGACCAGCCCAACCTCTATTTTACATCTCGGAAAGCGTTCTCAACGCAATCCGAAAAGCACTAGGAACAATTCTAACTACTGACGGTTGATATGGACAACTGAAAACGTATTCATCAAAATTTGGACGTATGTTAATGGGTATTTCTCTCGAAGGCTGGTTGCATACATCACCTGAAAAAAACACAGAAAGAGGAATCACTCTAAATATTCGCCGATAACATGGTGAAACAAGCTGTGTTGTATGTAATAAGATATGTAGAATCAACTAAAATACATTTTGTACACAGAAAGCAGATTTCACAAAACGATCTCATCAACGAAATGGAATGTACGATGGTCTATCACAAACTCCCGACGAAATCACGCTGAGGAATGACAGTGAAGAATGTATAGATAAAACCCGGGAAAATAGTAAATGTAGCCAGTACAGAAAGACTAAACGGTAAATCACATAATAAGTTTATTCAACAAACTAGCTCAGAAAAATACAAAAAAAGACTCAAATGCGTAGGAAACCTAGCAACCGTGTAAACGTTTGCAGTTGCGATCAATCACTGATAATCACTTGTGTGAAAACTTCTAGTTAGTAAATGACGATGATGATGTGCTGTTGCTGCTGCTGTTGCTGTTGCTGCTGCTGATGATGGCTGAAGTGGCAAAAACATAAAAACACACCACCGCATGAATCCAAGAGTACTGAAACTGCAATACCACCCCCCTCCCCCCCCCAAAAAAAAAATTAGCGATGGTACTAACTTCGGCTGATACCATTCAAATAGTGAAGAGTTCTAGTTAGTAAATGACGACGATGATGCTGATGATGATGATGATGCTGATGATGATGATTATGATGATGATGATGATGATGATGATTCTGCTATTGCTGCTGCTGCTGCTGCTGATGATGATCCTGCTGTTGCTGCTGTTGCTACTGATGATGATGATGGCTGAAGTTGCAAAAACATAAAAGAACACATGAATCCAAAGGAACTGAAACTGCAATAAATTTTATACACCCCTTCCCCCATAAATAGCGATGGGACTAGCCTCGGCTGATACCATTCCAATAGTGACGAGTCGCGGAGAATGGAAAGACTGAGGAGGGAGAACACTAATCAAACCTCCACTGGATAAACGCGAAGAGTACTGGGACTTGGGGGTCGGGCCTATAATGGGTATTAACATCTTCCATTTGCAAAGGGCTCTAAAATTAACACAAGTTAAATAATTTTAAATTTTCTGTCTCAAGAGATAGCTTAAAATCGGTGCTAACCGACAATGTAAGTTTACTATATCCGTCTAAAATTTGACAAGTTCTAACGTGTTGAAACATGAACTACAAACAATCAGCACAAACTTGTCGAACAACCTGAAAGGATAAAGATGATGCTTCGTATAAAAAGTCGCCTATTTAGGTCATTCGATGAAGTTGGAGGAACCTGTCAACAATATGTCGCCTCAATGCCGACGGATTGCTACTATGATCACACCCGTAACCGTTACGGATCGTTAGCAGAAAACCGTGAACAATGATGGTTTTAGTTTTTACATAGTTTTACATAATCAATCAATATTTTCACACGATGCATGACATTTTTTCTACCTTGCTATAACCTTTATTTTTGTTTTTTGTTGATAAATAACAAATTTTATCTAAAAAAAAATAACACTTTTAAATTGAATAGAATGTTTTCAGTCAAGAGGTGGGATTTTGCTTCTAGTCAGGTTGGTTGGAAGTAAAGAGAAAATGAATATTTTTAAACAAAAAATGAATATTTTTAAACAAAAAATGAATATTTTTAAACAAAAAAATGAATATTTTTAAACAAAAAAATTAATATTTTAAACAAAAAATGAATATTTTTAAACAAAAAAATTAATATTTTAAACAAAAAAATGAATATTTTTAAACAAAAAATGAATATTTTTAAACAAAAAAAATGAATATTTTTAAACAAAAAAAATGAATATTTTTAAACAAAAAAATGAATATTTTTAAACAAAAAAAATGAATATTTTAAAATAAAAAATGAATATTTTTAAACAAAAAATGAATATTTTAAAACAAAAAATGAATATTTTTAAACAAAAAATGAATATTTTTAACAAAAAATGAATATTTTAAAACAAAAAATAAATATTTTAACACAAAAACTGAAATATTTTTACAGCGAAATAACTTTGTACCCAAAAGTTAGAAAGAGTTGTCCACAACCGTATGAAGGTCATAGCGACTTTAGTGAATGGTTGAGGTGAGTTTGAACAGTGATGCCATGAAAACTGTCAGTTGAAAGGTGGGTTACCTGATATCAATACAAACTAAGCCAAATAAATTGTACAGATTCCCATAATTTGAAAAGAATTGCAAAAGATGCCATAACGGGGACTTAACTTTACAGAATTCACAGAAGTTTACTTTATTTTCAAAAGTTTATATCATAGCAGCCTTTTCTGATTTCTTATTAATAAAAATAAAGACTCTGATCTCTCGTTACGTACTAAGGATTCCAACGGTGTGTCTTTATTAGGAAATACTCCCTGCACAGGTACGCCAACTAGTACATAGATAAATGTGAATGAATACAGAATATAAATCGAAAACATCTGCTGACCACTTGAAGATCCAAAATCCATTCTAGTTTTGGAATAGATTGATCATCGACTATCAGAACAAAGATATGTGAATTTCAGAACCATCTCAAATTTGATTTCTAATAATTATCAATAAACGTGGCTAACGCATGTAGAATAAGTTGTATAAATAGCGAATATCTTACGAGTTATGCTCTATCAACCATCAATCCGAAGTCTATGATCATGTGGAACCTTCGTGGTAAGAACTATTACTTTATTTTGTAATATTTTATCTATCGTAAATCTTCAGAATATTTGATTGGGGAAATCTATCGTATTTGGTGAATGAAAAATTAAATCCTTTCTGATAAAATGATTTACTCGATTTTTGGTTCCATTAAACTCAGAGATTTGATCAATTTAGTTTAATATTAATAATATCTACGAAGTTTTCGGAGTTGTGATAGAACTGTTTACTGTTTAATTTTGAAAACGTCAGGAGCAAAAATATTTCTTCTAATAAATATTACCAAAATTTCATTTTCTTTGAAGTATATTAAATGGTATTAGGTGGTGTAATATGGGCACGATTCCCTATTTGTAAAATACAAATATTTCAGATTTGCATTGAATTTGATTAATTTTCCAGACTCAAAATCATGTAATGTATTTGTGTCAAAAGTTTAAAAACATGGGTTTAGTATCATTATATCTTGATTTTTACCTTCGTAAGGTAGTTATTTTACAACTACTACCATCAATGACTCTTTAATTAATTCTATTTATAATTTTTATCAAGATTATTATCGAGGAAAATATTTTAAATACATCTGATAATAAGTGGTGAAAAAACTAAACAGTTATTATTTATTATTTTTCTATCATATTTATAACTTTTATCATAATCAGTGTTAATATTATTATTTAAATTTCCTTTTCTTTTCTTTTCTTCCCCATTTCATTATTCCCAAATATGATTCGAGGTAAAGATCGGATTCTAACTCTGCTTGATAAGATCTCAGTGTATAACAGCTGTTGATCGATAACATCGCCATGCCAGTGTCGCAGATTTTGTACATGTCTGTATAAATATAAATAATCATATATATGAAAGCTCTATTCGATATTGAGCACTTTTTATAAGCCCGGTTGAAATTCTTTAGATTGCTATGCTGTGAATGTTTACTTTTCCTGGATTAAATATATATATATATATATATATATATATATATATATATATATATATATATATATATATATATATATATATATATAGAGAGAGAGAGAGAGAGAGAGAGAGAGAGAGAAAGAGGGTAGTGCAGTATCAGTGCAGTTTCAACGAGAGAAAAGCATATATGTAAAAAGAGTAAGGCTACGAACATTTATAAAAAGCTTTTACAACATTTATTTATTATTTTGTTATTTTATAATTTTATAACTTTATAATTTTATATAACGCGTTTCAAGCGGTGGTTCGCTCTCATCAGATATGTAAATCCATTTTGAAACGCGTTATATAAAATTATAAAATTATAAAATGATAAAATAACAAAATAATAAATAAATGTTGAAAATAAATTCCTACAAATGTTAGTGGCCTTATTCCTTTACACCCACACACACACACATATATATATATATATATATATATATATATATATATATATATATATATTTGTATGTTTTATAAGTAATGTATATTACAAGCTCAATGAAGTTTTATTGCAAGATTCAGAGCATCTATATATTGATTTATTCCACTGACCATGCAAAAATCAATCCAAAATCATAATTTTCATAAGTTCCTTCAATTTTCTATTTTTTAATTTTTTAAATTTTATTATTATTTCAACATCTTGGTGGATGTTTAGCATTCCAATTTACATCTTATATATAAAATAACAATCATTTAATCCTTAATCTTTTTCATTCTTACACGTGTTTCTTGGCAGATTCGGCAGAAATTACAGTTTAATAACCCATCTGTCAATCTTCAGAGAATATTAGAATGTGTACTGAAATTATAGCAACACTTTATAACGTCAAATAAAAATATATATATTAGAAGAAACAGGTCACAAGACAGGTAAAATTCATTCCCCGAATATAACAGTTTTGCATTCAATTTTATTTTTCCTTACGAAGATTAAAATCATATATATGATTAAGTTCATACTTATGATCGACTTTTCAATTTTGATCAAAATGCATTACATGATTTTGATTAGAGAAAATATCTACAATTTAAGGCTTATTGACACTTAAGTTTAAAGCTTATTTAAAGCTGATAAAGGCTTAAGCTTAAGGGGTCTTGAGAATAAAGGGAACGTTGCTCTATTAGCTGTGAACCAAATTCAATTCAAATCTGATAGATTTGAATCTACAAATAGGGGATTGTGCCGATATTAAGGCGCTAAATATCCTTTGATATTTTGAGAATATTTATTAATCGATGTCTAATACCTATTTTTGTAAATTCAGAAAAATCGAAATTATTAACTAGTTTAGTAGTGAATCCTGTACCAAGAAATGTATAAACATGTAAACATCTCATTCTCTCTCACTCTCTCTTTATATATATATATATATATATAATTACTTTTTATTTATACAGACATGTACAAAATCTGTGACACTGGCATATCGATGTTATCGATCAACAGCTATTAGAAACTGAGATCTCATCACGCAGAATGAAAATCCGATCCTTACCTCATATATATATATATATATATATATATATATATATATATATATATATATATATATATATATATATATATATATATAATGTTTCATGCTTACGCAATCTTCAGTGCATTAAGCTAATTATATATATATATATATCATCCTGATGAAGTCTTATAAATAAAGACGAAACGTTGAGGTACACATAAAAAAAATTCATTTTTTGGTTTTCCTTTTTCATTTTCCCATCACGTCGGATTACCTTGACCTTTTCATCCTTCTCTTCCTATATATATATATATATATATATATATATATATATATATATATATATATATATATATATATATATATATATATATATATATATATATATATGTGTGTGTGTGTGAAATTTAAATGGAATAAGCGGAATACCTAAAAAGCTCAACGTTTCGCCGAAATGTTTTATGGGCTTTGTCAAAAACGAACGAAACAATGCAAAAAAATGACAGAAGACGAGATAGTCTATAAATTATGAGAAATATATATGGTGGTAGGGTTCATGTAGAGAGGGAAGATCTGTAAATCTGCACTCATAGCCCTTTCCACAAATAAAATTCAACAGAGAATGGGCTTCTACTTTATCTCGCTTAACCTATCAAAAGTAATTGTTCATGAAAATAAGATATATCTAGACACCGGTTGATTCCCTGAGTTTTGAATTGTCTTCCTTTGGACCCCATTTCTACTCTTTATTCTTTCTTTTCTTTATAATTTTTTTTCTTTTTTTCTATGTATTTATCTTTGACTCTATGCATATTATCTTCCCTCTCTACATGAACCCTACCACTATATATATTTCTCATAATTTATAGACTTTCTCGTCTTCTGGCATTTTCGCATTTTTTCGTTAGCTCTTGACAAAGCCCATATAACATTACAGCGAAACGTTGAGCTTTTTAGGTCTTCCGCTCACTCCATTTTAATTTCATACCGTCGGAATATTTTATCCTTTCATCTATTAACATCTCTCTCTCTCTCTCTCTCTCTCTCTCTCTCTCTCTCTCTCTATATATATATATATATATATATATATATATATATATATATATATACATATATCTTATAATGTATCCAAATATAAAAAGAATATTAAAATAATTCAAAATGTTCTTCCTAATTAAAAATAAATAAAAAGTTCAAGAAAATAAATGTTAATTTGATTTTTACACAACATTGCGAATTTTGTCTATTTTTAACTGTAACATTACTTTACTTTTTCAGTTCTTGTGTTGATTATTCCGTTTGCATCATGTCTACTACGTAAGTATAAACCTATATTTATTTATATATGTATATATATATATATATATATATATATATATATATATATATATATATATATATATATATATGTTTGTGTGTGTGTGTATTAATTTCACTCTATAGAATTCAACAATTAATTCTTTACTCGTTCTTACATTATTTGAGAATTGCGAATGAAAGAAAAATAAAATCATTGAAACACCAAACACATTTCTTTATTACATCGATAAGAAAATAATTGCACTCTTGAAATGAGACTAAATCAATCCTGGTCGGTCTTATTCGACGCCTCTTATCGCCTCCACCTCTCTATCTCTCTCTCTCTCTCTTACTCTGTCTCTCTCTCTCTCTTACTCTGTCTCTCTCTGTCTGTCTGTCTGTCTGTCTCTCTCTCTCTGTATATATAGTAGTAGGCTTCGTCGGCCGTGTCCTATCATGAATGACACTTGTAGATCTAGATGGCTAGGTTCAGTATTTACAACATCTTGTCAGTAATGACAATGCCGCAATGGGGTATATTGACTTAACCTAGGCATTTCTTGCTGTGGCTGAGAAGGCCTATACGGCCCTTACAGTCTCACCACAGTTGCCACAGATAAAGTAGGAAGTTGGATGAGGAAGCTTAATTGCCCTCTTTTTCCTCCTTGTACGCTTTTCAGCGGCTTCTACTTTGCTTCCTTTATGTGAAGCTGTCGTTTGAGTTTTTTTCTCATTCATACTTGTCAGAGGCAAGGCTTTCCCAAGATGACGGATCGATGTCTAGGGCCTTCATGCCTCTCTTTCAGACATCCTTTTATCTTAGAAGAGGGAAACCATGGTCTCTCTCTCTCTCTCTCTCTATATATATATATATTTCTCTCTCTCTCTCTCTCTCTCTCTCTCTCTCTCTCTCTCTCTGCTTTTAACTCTCCATTAATGGGATCTTTGGGAATTCTGCCATCAGCTATCCTGGTAACGTAACCAAGCCATCCCAGTCGGCGTTGCCTCAGCAGTGTGTACATGGATTTCAGACCAGCTATTTCAAGCACCTCAACATTTGTCTTTTGTGTTCCCATCTGATACCAAGGATAAAACGCACACTTCTCAGATGGAATATCTGCAACTTTTCTTCTCGTTTAGCATAGGGTGTCCATGTCTCACTGCCATACAGCTGGATGCTTATAATGCAAGCACTATAGACTGACATTTTTGTGCTGATTTTGAGTCAGGAGTTTTCCCAAATGCGACCATTTAGCTTAGACAAGGTGCCTGCTGCTTTACCAATCCTTTTGTTGATTTCTGTATCCAACGAGAGAGATTCTGAGATGTTTGCGCCAAGATATGGGTAATCTTCAACCACACCTAGCTGATAGTTGTCAATTTTGATAGAGGGTTTGTCAGTTGAGTCATGGGACAGTATTTGGGTCTTTGAGAGGCTAATGATCAGGCCGATTATATTACGATGATAGCAACTCTATAATGGCACATCCGCATCATTTGATACCGATTAGAACAGCATATTTGCACTGAAAAGGAGCCTCCACCATTTAACACAAAACCCTCACTTAGTTAAAAAAAGTAAATTCGTGTGAATTACTATGGTACAATATTTTCACCGGTTTGATTCTGGTATTGCCATTCTTGCAAGAGGGACCACATAGTCGTTGCTAACATCCCTAAGTGAAAGTAATATTAGGAAACTGACTAGATTCGAACCTGGCATACGAGTGGTTATGCACTTGTCTTTGGGCTGGACGCCCCCGGTTCGATCCCACTCACGGCATGCGAATTTTCGGGTCTGAAAACTCCCTCTCTCCACCCAGCAGTAAATGGGTACCTGACTAAAACTCAGGGAAGGTTCAAGGCAGCGGAAGGAGAGGGATGGGCTTCGCCTTCCATATGCTGTGCCCTAGACACGGTGATTCTTAACAAATCACTGCCGCTACGGCCATGGGCAGTGTGCGATGTCGGCAACGACACTCGTGCGCATCCAGGCTATGCGACCTTTACCTTTACCTTTTTTATACCCAGGTCGTCAGTGCGTGTCGTTACCACTTGACCACCGTCACCTTACTTAGCTAATAAACTACAATTATAACGACAGTTTTAAACTCAAATATAAGCCCCCCCCCCAATAAATATAAATATAACACTTAAACACTTTAATAATAGTAATACACCTTATACGGTAAATTAATAACAGTCGGCCACATCAGAAGTTTACCAACTCGCCGACCAATAAAATAAACTACGCAAAACCATTTGTAAATATCAATACAGCATTGAAACAGGCAAACATACAGAATCCGTAATAAACATTTAAATTATTTGTAATTAATACTTA
Source organism: Sepiola atlantica (assembly GCA_963556195.1). Taxonomy (NCBI): domain Eukaryota; kingdom Metazoa; phylum Mollusca; class Cephalopoda; order Sepiida; family Sepiolidae; genus Sepiola; species Sepiola atlantica. The sequence goes on along the minus strand of OY744515.1, from coordinate 271,195,129 downwards.
GTTACGATAAGGACCCATACAGCCGTATAATTCACGACTATAAACTCGGTACTTTCCCAAAAAGGGACACTTGAGCGACTTCACCGGACGATGATATCGGTGATCGTTAAATTCCATTTTTCGATCCGTCTTCATTTTGTGAATCGCCGATTGGTATGGATTATAACGGCCTTTTTCTAAACAGTAAAGGATCGATCCACGTCAAAGGTATTTATACAAGGTGTGACTGTAATATTAAGACAAAGATCAATGAAACACGAGTTGAAACACTTGCGGTTTCACCAAGAATATCAATATGTACTGCTGTAGCTTTGCACGGACCATGTGCAATGTTCTGAGCTTGACGTGTGTTATACGGCTGTTATGTTCGACAGTTATGTTCTCTCTCTCTCTCTTACAAAACGCCAAATCAAACTGATATTTTTTCAGGCTGTATTTTCTTCAAACCTTAAGAATACCTCTGTTACTGACCTTCTGTCTGACCTCGCATATTAACCCCGCATGATCATATATTCTTTTGGGTTCCTCCTAGATACCGTAAAATAACATTCAAAATCTAAACTGAATCTAATTTAAAACTAGTCAACACACCCACCATTTAATATTTTTATATATAATTTTATATATCGTGCGACACACCGGTTTTCGGTAGACCAACGATGTTATGCGACATTGAGTCTGGTCAGTACTAAGTGGGTCACCATTTTGAAATACTAGACACTGTATATAATCTCCTCTGACAGGGATATACATGTGGCTGATGACCGCCGCTGAATTTTATATTCCTTAGAATCTTATTGTACGGTGGAAGCCAGATTCTGGCATAGGATAAATACCACACTAGGTCTAACCAAATGTATTTTTATATATCGTGCGAGTTTCTTTGCAAATAGTCCTGGGATTCTTCGTGTGTATATATATATATATATATATATATATATATATATATATATATATATATATTATAGTTCATCCCAGATTGCCACTGTAGACTTATGGGTCTACTGAGAATTAGGGGGTAAGTTTTGGGGGTCATCCTAAGTTGTGACCTGTGCAGCGAGATGTATATTTACATTAGTTTTAAATTGTTGCATGTCAGTGGAGTCGGGGAAACAGGGAGCAGGCTGGGAGTTCTAAAGGCCGACAGCACGAGGACAGAAGCTATTGGAGTAGAAGGCTCTCTGGCATCCGGAGACCTCCACAGTGAATGGATGGGACTTAGCTGATTGTCAGGTTCGTCCAGTGTATTTACGTCAGCAAGTTCTATCGGAGCACATTCCATTGAAGTGCTTGTAAAACAGGCACATGCATACAACATTGCGGCGATGGGACAGGGGCTGGAGCTTGATGGATAGTGAGGTACCTATTAAGTTGGCGACTCTTTTTTTGGTCATTGTCTAAGAGGGAGATACTACTAGATGATGCATGGGTGAATGGTGGCTTTGTAGAGATATAGGATAATGTCAGGTGTGAGAAGTTTACTAGATCGGTAGATGGAGCCCACCTTCTTTGCATGCGCGACTGACTCTATTATCACTGGGTCTCTTCAGGGGGCAACTATGTTAATTCTGCCTGCTTATGTTGTCAGTCAATAAAGTGCATGTCTTGAAATCATGTGATTTTGTCAATTTCCGCTTTTGCGGTCACCTCTGACCCATAGATGTCACTAAAACCTTTCTATTTAAACTTACAGCCTTGATTATGCATCAGTTGTTGCTACAATTAATCTCTATATATAAAAAGCTTAGTATATATATATATATATATATATATATATATATATATATATATATATATATATATATATATATATATATATATATTTTTTTTTTTTGAACAACACGGAATTTTTGCGTTTGCATGACTTCTTTTTAAGGTATTCGAGGCGTCGAGCAATCCTTCGGGTTTCAGGCGGCAGTGCATATAGTATTTCGCCGATTGTTCGTAATTCGGTCATTTCTCTAGCGCTCATAATTAATGAATAAAAATAAAATAATTTTTTAAAATGTTGTCTATAAACTTTATAGCAATACTTTAAAAGGATCAGTTTGAAACAATTGAACTAAAATATTTTTTTTCAACTTTTGAAAACAGCACATTATCCTATAAAATTGTAATTTAAACTTTTGGCGTTATAAATTAATGAATATAATATTTTTTTCAAATGTTGTCTATAAACTTCAGAGCAATACTTTAAAAGGATCAGCTTTAAAAAATTTAATTAAAATATTTAAACAGCAAAACGTTGAAAACTCAGACGTGTTCTCACTTAATTTTTTTTTCCTCAAAAATGTTTTAAACTCTTATGTAAAAAAAATAAGACGCTTTTTTCCAAATTTTGGAAAACCAACAATCAATTAAATTATTTTTAATTTGTTTATTTTCAACTTGTTTTTTTATTCAAATTTATAGAAATATTTTTAAAACGTCAAGCTGAAAAAAATGAACTTAGATATATAATAGCAAAACATAGAAAACACAATACGAACATTAAAAGGTTTATGTAAAAACTGAACACGTATATATATATATATATATATAGAGAGAGAGAGAGATAGATAGATAGATAGATAGATAGGCTAAAATGTATTGATAATTGTTGGGAAATGATTTAAATTGATATGAAGTATTCTATTTTTCAGCGTTCAATACACAAGGAAGGTCAAGTGAGTAATATCGTTTTTTTTCTCTTTCATCTCCCTTTATTAATATATATATATATATATATATATATATATATATATATATATATATATATATATATATATATATATATATATATATATATATAGTGTTTACAGACGACATCGTTTCGGGATTTTTTCCCTCATCAGTGCAGGAGTGTTGGTTGTAGGCAGTCGCATGGGATCGACCGCAGTTCATATATTCAAGCTAGAATTACGAGACACACGCTCGGGACCGCACGGCTACCGACAATCAACACAGACAGTGATTGAAATTGAGATACACTTACTCGAGGAGACAGGGGAAATCGTTACTATTGTCAACAGTGTTCAATGCTCGCTCGGAACTTGCTTATATATATATATATATATATATATATATATATATATATATATACATACAGAAAAATTAGTACAACATTTGTACCGTCGGTTTCAAGCACAGAAGGACTTAGCCATCCGGCTCTCTTCAGCTTCTATTGTCATCTGTTTCAGAAATGTGAAATCACGTTTGGACGCGTTATTTGCTTAGAGTATGTATGTTTGTTTAAATTTAGTGTAAGGAAGGTTTAATAAGGTTTGAAAAAAGGATGGGAGTGAAAAGTAACAGTTGAGATTTAAACTGGAGAAGATTTAAAGAGATATAAAAATTAAAAATAAAAAATAAAATTTTTTAAATAATTAAAAATATTTCTATATAAATCCCGTGAGCCAATATTATGAGTATCGTATATTTGGCCGTTACTGTTTTCGGGTTTAATGATGTGCCTTCTGAAGGGATTAAAGAGAGAATATGGGTTTAAGGATTATACTTATGAAAAGATAAAAACGTTAAAAGGAACAACATTAATTAAATTCAAGTTTAAATCCTGGATAATTTAAATTATCCTAAATAAAGATATCATCCGGGCGGTCTAAGGGCAGTCACTCTGCAGGGTGTTTGAATGATTTGTATTTGTGATTTAACATTATTAACTAAGGTATACTGAATGCTTATGAGGGTGAGAAAATTGGTATGCGGATTACAACTGGTTTAGAGATAAGAGTAAGGATTGGGATTTTTCCTGCTATATTACAAATAAGTTATATATATATATACATAAATATAATAATAAGATTATGATATGAATGACATTTATAAACATCAGATTGTTTCACAAGGAAATCTAATTTTAATTACAAATGCTAGCAATTAAATAGTGCGTGTAAATTAATTTCAAGAGTTTTTATTATCATACACAAAGCAAGTCAGTAGATTTACAATTATTCCCAAAATATCCGCATAAAAAACAAAATATACAAGTATTTTACCACAAAACAAATTCCTCAGAATCTTTAAGTAAAAACACAAACCGAACAAGTAGCGTTCATCAAATCGAGCATATACTAGTTAAAATACACCATGATTAAAACCATGTTTATCATTCAATCTCGAAAGTCGTGAAGAATGTTCAAAGAATACAAATTCCAGGAGGCTTTAAAATAACTCGATAAAATAGTTGCTTTGAATATAAATCATTACAAGATGATCTAATAATAAAAGCTTGGCATATATATGTATATTGTTGTTGTTCGGAGACGTCCTCGGGGGACAGGCAGATACTCTATCTGTCCTAACTTTTCTGTGGGCATGATAGAACCTGGTAGTGCTCATATCCTCTCCAGGCCACATACAGCGCTTGATTTATCATCCAGGTTTTGTCGGTCCATTCTTTTGGACAGTTTATTTTTTCTCTTTTTAGTTTCATACTTATTGTTTAGGTCTGTGATAGTTTCTGTTGAGACGTACGCAAAGAGTCTGTTTACTGTCTGTTTCTCCTTTTATCTTCTTCCAATCTTCGTTCCTTAGGGATAGGAATTTTTTTTTTCTCGGACATGAACCGTTTGATGTTTTCCACTTCGTTTGCTTCGTCCTCAATTAGTTCTGTGGATTCGTAGTCTCTGACTTCAGTTTCTGTTTTGCCTGTCTTCTACCTGGGTGTTATTCATCAAGTGGTGTTTCTTCATCTGTTTAACCATTTTTTTGTTTGATTTTTATAACCTGTCTTGCTTGATCTGCTATCTTTTGTTCCGTTACTTGGTGGTCAGTAGACATGCCCCATAGATTTTTCATTCGTTTCCGGTAGCCTCTTCCGATGGCGGCTTTTGTTGTAGCATTCCATTACTAGTCTGTTCTTTTTTGTGGTCCATTTTCTTCTTTAGCTTTTTGGTTTGTTCTTTTCATTCCCCATTAACTGAAGGGGGGGCCAACATTCGCAGGACGCGGGCCGGGCCCCCCATGTTAGCGAACGATGGAGCACCTACCCATCATGACACTCATATCTTTCTTCTGAGTCCCACCGTTTTCATTTAAACTTGCAGACATTTGTCATGGTTTGCTGATTGTGGAAACAACAGGCCCAGGCTTAATTTACCTCTGATCCTGTCACAGGGATAGTGTTTATCTCATTTTCATGAAGGACAAGGTGCAGTATCAGACAGAGATTAAGACATTTACGTTACACAGGGCAGTTTAAAAAATACCCATACATACATAAATGTATATTACCTAATTAGTATAGTTTTCTAGGGCGCTCCTTAAACAATATAGAGAAAAGACAATAATTTCCCCTTTCATATGTACACAACACCTTCAAGCATTTTAGTGTAGAGGATTTGACTTATATTTGATAGACTTCTGAAGATGCACACACTACCGTCCTTCTAGCCGATTATCGCAGTATTGTCCTTTTATACTCTTCGGTTCAGTCTTTTTTTTTCAGAAATCAATCCATACAAGGTATGAAGCCACTTGATGTAAAGAGCTGACAAGACAAATATGATTATCGCGAATGTAGGAGATGACCTTAATCTTGAGAAGACCAAGGTTATAGGTGGGGTGGGGGGAATAGTCAGCAGGAAAAATTTTCCTCAAGTTTGCGGTTCTTGGAAAGCAGGTGTATTACAATGAGGTATCAAAACAGCAAAGTGATGGAGACCACTAGACGAACGAGTCAAACGAGCTGGAACAAAAGAAGCGATCACATAATTCTGAAGAACACATGCCATGATAGTATTTATAAAAAAGACTGAGACAGGCAACATCGCGTCTGTGAAAGACAGGGTGCAGAGAAGAAGCCCAACGTGTTTGCTAACATAGAGGTTAATGTTTTTTCTTCTAATTAAGTTATAGATTAAAAAGTGGAATTAAGTGAATTTATACATTTTAAATTTCTTCCACAGAGTTTTCTATTGACATGTAATTTCAATAAAAGCAAAATAAAAATGCAATTAACTGACCCAAACAAAAGAAACAAAGAAAATAAAACGACCCTCCTTGTCAAGCAGATGTAAGCAAGTGGATTTCTCCAGAACCCTCGAGGGAGGCATCCAAACACGCCCGTCCTTCTAGCTGAGTATATCAGTGTTGCCCTTTTATATTTTTCGGTTCAGTCTTTTAGTCACGTGTTTGCGAACATAAGTGTTAATTATTATTATTATTTGGACTCACTAGGAGTTCTCACACAGATCATCGTCAGTGATTGCTCCCCGACAACAACCAGTGGTATTTCTTGGAGTCTGAGTGACAAACAGCCTACCCAGATTTCCAGTATTCTTCACTCTTTTTGATAATGATGTGGTATCGCAACAGCCTCCCCAAGGTCCCAGCATTCTCCGCACTTTTCCAGTGGAGGTCTGGTTTGTTCTGTCCCTCCTCGGTCTTTTCATCCTCCACGACCCTCTACAAATATTTTGTCTGGTGTCAGCCTAGGCCTGCACCATTTGTAAAGAAAAGAAATTATTAATTTTTTAATTTTATTATTATTATTTTTATTATTTTTATTATTATTATTTTATTATACTTATTATTACTTTATAGTAGTCAAAACTGTTTGGATGTTTTTAGTTGGAGTTTTCTTTTTTTTGAACATCAAGTCAATTCTCTTGACCTTAGACATTCAAGCTGTTCCTTAAAAATTCCCTGTTTCTAACATGCAAGCCTTTTGCAGGATTGGAAAAGAAATTGTCTCGTCAATCTGTTTAAGCCATTTATGGTTGCTTTTCGTTATGGTTCCAAGCGTTCTAATTACAACGGGAATCACCTTGACTTCTTTACATTCTCATAGTCTAACTAATTCCCATTTTAGGTCTTGATATTTTTTTCGTCTTCTTTCTCCTGCACTCTGGTATCGAAGGGGCAGGCTATATCAATGATTAAGCAAGTTCTCTTGTTTTTGTTTAGAAAGATTAAGTTGGGTTTTGAATGTTCAAGAACCTTATCAGTCTGTACGCACATGACCCACAAAAGTTTGACATTGTCGTTCGCCTGCACCACTTCTGGCTTATGCTCATACCACTTCTAATAATAATAATAATAATAATAAGTGATTTGCAATTATTATTATTATTATTATTATTATTATTATTATTATTATTATTATTATTATTATTATTATTATTATTATTATTATTATTATTATTATTATTATTATACGTTTGGAGTTGTCGCAAAAAGCATCACCATGACATAAATAATTTGATGTAATTTTGATTGAAATATTCTTTTTTCTTTTGCATCTACGAAGAAGTGCGCCCACGAAAAATTCCAGGTAAATAATATATTTTCTTATTATTTAATCGATTATTGAGAAAATGTATCTGAAAATATTGATTCGACTTCTTAATCAAAAGCTATTTCTACAAGCATTAACACGTTACAATATATGAAATGACATATATTACGTTACATGCGTTACACTCGCATTTATTTGTTAATATTAATTAAGAAGAATATAATTAATATTTTAAATATTTTGTTCACATAACAAATTAATAATATTATTGGCCAAACATTTTACATATTTATATATATCACCCACTTTACGCTCTAATCTCAACATAAGACTCTTTACGTTTTGGCCTTTATTTTGTTTTTATTTTGTTTTATTTTATGTAAAATTTTCAAAGTTAAATGTTGCCGATAATATTGTTGGCTTTTCCCTATCCTCTGATGAAAAGAGTTTATCTTTGAAAATCCATGGATTAAAGATATGAGGCTCCATGCTTTGAACTTTTGATGTTATAATAAATACTGTATCTTTACAATTTTTTTATTTTCATCTTTCATCTCTAGAATTGATTGCTCTATTCAATATATTGAGCTTTATATTATCACAATAGATTATAATTAATCGATAATTCAATTATCGTTAATTTAATCCAACATTTAAATACATATATATATATATATATATATATATATATATATATATATATATATATGATAAAGTAACGCATATTATGTTAGTACGTAGGTTATCATCTTTCACACACATTTAAAAACTCACATACTACGATCAGCAAGGATCATGATTGGTGATTATTCTGATGTCGTAAGGTAAACTATTCCAACTTTACCCATTTAAAAATCAATTGTTCCCAAACCAAATTGTGCCGTCCCCTCGATTAAAATAAAATTGTTTTTATAAGATTTTTCAAAGACAAACTCTTTTCATCAGAGGATAAAAAACCGACAATGTAATTGTAAATATTATCGGCAACATTTCACTTTGACATATTTATACACAAAATGAAAATAGTTTGTCTTTAAAAATCCATGGATTAAGGATATGGGGTTCCTTGCTTTGAACTTCTGATGTTTTAATAATATTGTATCTTTACAACTTTTTATTCTGATTTTTCATCTCTAGAATTGATTGCTCTATTCAATATCTTGAGCTTTATATTATCACGATAGATTATTATTAAGCGATAATTCAACATTTATATATATATATATATATTATATATATATATATATATATATATATATATATATATATATATATATATATATATATATATATATACTTTGAAAAGTCACACATTGAAAACGTTGCTGGAATGGCAATAATAAGGAGAATATTTAAAAAAAAAATTTTGAAAACAAGGACAACGCAAATTATTTGTTTTACAAAATAAATTATTTATTTACTTTAAAAACTTTTCTTATTTTTAAAACTTGAGTACTTTTGATGATAAACATCTTTGTCAGAAGTATAAGCATATTTTTTTCTCTTTTTGTCTATATATATATATATACATATATTTTCTATATATTTCTATATATTTTCTATATATATATATATTCTCTCTCTCTCTATATATATTTTTGTTCTCTTCTTTTTTCTATATCTATATATATATATAAGACGATAACACACGAGATTTGTTAATTTATATAAAAAATGTAATGGATCCTGTAGGCCCTTTAGTAGAAATAGATAAAAAAAAGGCTTTAAAAAATCAAAAGCCTTTTTATAAGATTTTCTTTTTTACACCATCCACAAGTCTAAATCCTTCAAATATATTTATTACGCTAAAAATCCTCCAGTAAAACAAAAAAAGATAAGTATGTACCAACAACGGAACTCTGGGAAATATAAATGTATTTTATCTTTTCGATCCGCTCTGAAATATTTTTGTGTTCCTTACCATCAATTTTGAGTAATAGAGAACATATCACGATGCGACATATTTATATCAATATATATATATATATATATATATATATATATATATATATATATATATATATATATATATATATATATACAATTTATTTAGATACTGTATATTAAATATTTCAGCAATGTACCGCGGTTTCATCCAAAAAGGCAGATTTAGACATCTTTAGTAAAATCGAAATCTGCCCTTTTGGATGAAACCGCGGTACATTGCTGAAATATGTAATATACAGTATCTTAATAAATTATATTAGCTCTCTTATATGATCGAGCACTTTATTTGATTTCTTTTCATATAAAACCTGACACACTATATATCAATACCTATATATCAATATATATATATCAATATATATATATATATATATATATATATATATATATATATATATATATATATATATATATATATATATCAATATATATATATATATATATATATATATATATATATATATATATTAATATACTTTGAACCCCCTCCCTTCTTTTTTCCCTCCTATTTCTCCCTAACGTTGTGCTTTTTAATGGTTTTTTTTAACGAAATCATTAAATTCACTTCTTTTAATCACCCCATCGTTAATTTTGGCACATTCAATTCCCCATTTGCTCTTTCTTTCGCCGATATTATTGATTAAAAACTATCGATTTTCTCCTGACGAGATGATAGTCGAAAAGGCCTTTGAGAGATTTCCGCGCATCCTTTTTAAATGCATTTATAAGTTTTGCACCTGAAAACATTTATTCAATATATATATATATATCAATATATATATATATATATATCAATATATATAATATATCAATATATATATCAATATATATAATATATCAATATATATATCAATATATATATATATCAATATATATAGATATATCAATATAGATATATATCAATATATATATATATCAATATATATATATATATATATATGAATATATATATATAAAATATTAAATCTGCACAAAATATACCATGTAATAGTATAAGTATGTAATATTATATACGAATATATGTGTGTATCTACATATATATATATATATATATATATATATATATATATATATATTTATATATAGACAGAGAGAGGGTAAGATGCTACTTTAAAGATATTAATACTATCTTTAGACTATCAAGAACAACACGAAGCTCAATTAAGTGTATAGAGCAATACTGGAATGAATGACATAATAACATGAGAAATTAATCAGATTTTATTAAAGTTTAGGAGAAGATTGTCTTTGAAAACTCATGAGTTAAGGACGTAGTATAACTCCTTGTTTTTGAACTTTAATTAAATATGATTTATTTCTAATATTATTATGTCATTCAATCTATTAATATTATTACTCTATACACTATATTTATAGGGAGGGCCTCTGGACGAGTGGTTATAGCACTTGTCTTTGCGCTGGACAGCCCGGGTTCGATGCCACTCACGGCATGCGAATTTTCGGGTCTGAAAACTCCCTCTGTCCACCCAGCAGTAAATGGGTACCTGACTAAAACTCATGGTCAGTGTGCGATGTCGGCAACGACACTCGTGCGCGTCCAGGCTATGCGACCTTTACCGTTTACACTATATTTAGCTTTGTGTTTGTAAAGCATCATCTTACTCTCTCTCTCTCTCTATATATATATGTAGATACACACATATATTAGTATATACTATTACATACTTATACTATCACATGGTATATTTTGTGCATAGTTAATATTTTATTAGTTCTATTAAAATAAAATGTTACTAAGCTACACAAATATTTTTTGTGTTTATCGCTGTAAATGTTCTGTAAGCTTGTTTCCCTGTTATAAGCAACTTATTTATATTTACTACTACCTCTTCTTATTAAGTATTGTACAAATGAACCTTTGACCAATTCGTCTTAACGAATTCCCGGAGTAAAAACCACTTTCTTTGCTACCCAGATTGATGAAAATAACATAAATAATATTTTTTTTGATTCGTACTGCATATGAATTAGGTAAACAACTTTTTAATTTAAAAAATTTTAAATAACAGATACACAACACATATTATTTTTAAACAATAATGTGAGAGAAAGAGAAGCAAGGAGACAGATACAGCCATAGGTAGATAGAGAGGGGGAGAGAAAGAAAGTTATTATTAAGTTATTGCTTTATATTCAATCATGGAATAACATACTAACTATACATAGCCATGAGACTGTGGATTCCTTCAGTTTTAATATCATTTCATTTTATTTAGTATTGATTTACTCCTCTCCAGGAGTTAGGCACAAGGCCAGTTTTTATCTTACTCCCACAAGTAAGATGTGACCCAAGGTCGGGTCGGGAAAGTGGGGTTTAAAAATTGCCTGGGCAGCCCCGTCGGCATTCCCCGGTAGGGGCGCCTCAAGCAGTAAGCAATAAACTTACTCCTCCCCAAAGAGGGGAGGCGAAGCCTGGGAGGGTGGACCTCCTAGAACTGCACAGGACAGACCCATAGACCGGCGTAAATCAAGACCCGAGGGGCAAGACAATACCAGTCTATGGGGTGCAGTATCCATCGGAACAGATACTACACTTTTATATTTTCATTTTATTGAGTAGGTTATAAATAAGTTACTATATTATTATTATTATTATTATTATTATTATTATTATTATTATTATTATTATTATTATTATTATTATTATTATTATTATTATTATTATTAAATAAGGTTATGAATAGGTTACTATGTTATTATTATCATTATTATTATCATCATTATTATTATTATTATTATTATTAAATAAATCGCTATCGCAAGATTAAATTTATTCTGTGTTCTTACAATTTATAGCTATCTCACTTATGCGATTTAGTAGTTATTTACATCTGTGATTTGAAAAAAGTTATAGTGTTTCACTAATACACACTTTCCAGGGCTCATCTAAAATATTACGCAACATACACCATTTTAAGATGTTGTATTTAACTACTGGAAAACTGTCTACTATCTTAAGTTATTCTAAAATAATTGACATTGATGTGCTATATCCATGTGTTTTGTTAGTAAAACCTTAGTTTCAGTTTATATATATATTGTCAATCTATACATTAAACATATATAATATTTTAAGCTATACTTAAAATATTTTATCAATATGATAATGAATACAAAACCGTTAGAAGAGTAATTAAATATACATATATATTCGCTATTTTTTTATTTAAAATTCAATTACTTGCAGTGAACATTGTGTTAACATTTTCTCTATAACGGTGAACCTGCAGCAAACTATTTTACAGAATAGAAATTTGATTTGGTTTAATCCTCCTTACAGCATGCACATTCTCAGCAAACAATTTTACAGAATAGAAATTTGATTTGGTTTAATCCTCCTTACAGCATGCACATTCTCAGCAAACAATTTTACAGAATAGACATTTGATTTGGTTTTAACCTCCTTACGGCATGCACATTCTCAACAAAGAATTTTACAGAATAGAAATTTGATTAGGTTTAATCCTCCTTACAGCATGAACATTCTCACCAAACAATTTTACAGAATAGAAATTTGATTTTTCTCATTTTCCAGCACTAATTGGATGTTACAAAGATACGTTTGCACGAGCAATGTTTTTTAAGAAAAATGTAAACTCTGTCGAAGAATGCATTAATATTTGCCAAGAAAATAGACTGTCACCAGCCGGCGTAGAGGTATGTCTTTTTAATAAAACATTCAAGTGATATTTAAGTGTTTTCACTCACAAAATATTCGTTATAATGTTGTTATTAAAAAAATAAGTAAAACAAATAAAGTTCTCCGACGTTAACACTGACTCCACAACAGTAGTTTACAAAATGAAGTCAAAGTATTATCCTGTATAATAATAGTATTACTTCATTTTAAAATAATAAATAGAATAAATAAAGTAGCCTAGCGTGAATAGAAACCACACGATATCACTGTAACCCTTTGATTGAAAAAAATATACTTACTGTTCTGTTGACATCAAGCATTACCTCCTCCTCATCATCATTCTCCATCTCCTACTTGGAGGGAGTAATATAGTATATGGTTGTTCGTCATGATACCACCCTCCTAAACAGTAACTCTTCGTTTTTTATTGGGGGAGTGTAGTATATGTTCTGTGGTAATTATACAATCCTCCCAGGGATTACTTTCTCCTTTTGGGGGTACGGTTGTGGTTAACTAGTAAAAATATGCGATCGCTGGTCGCATATTTTTACTAGTTAATATATCTCTCACTTTAATTACACTCACCGTCTTCTTGGTGCATTGCTCTTGCCAAAGTACTTGATGAGTTTTCTGTCATTAAACTGATTGCCAATGCACCGTTCTGGAATTTTACTCAGTCTACGTTCACTTTTACGATGAATTAAATTTTTTGTAATATAGGCCAGGAAGGTGTTCATTATTTCATATCTGGTAAAAAAATACACTGCGACCACCGATAATAGCTTCTTTTTTTTTTACAACAATATTTATTTCACCATCTTTCATGACTCAATTTCGAAATTATTTTACAGGTAATCTAGCACACTGTTATAAAAGCGTTGCTAAACTAATTCAAAACTCATTGTTAGTATTTGCAAAATAACATATTTGTTAGATGGTAATAGTTTTTAAATTAAAAACAACAAAAATAAACGTTTATTAGTGAAAATAAAGAATAAATAAATAAATAAATAAATATTAATTATTTATGTTATATTTAACAATTAATTGATATAATTAAATATATAATAATATATAGTTCAATACATATAATGAACGAATAAGTTATTTACCCACATAATCACCATGGACTTATATAACTTCAAAATGTCTTGTATTGGCTGGATCAGTCATTTTTAATAGTGTCTGTAGCACTGTCTTTGCTGCAGAATTAATGGTTTCCCATAAGTCCGCTGTAGACGAAAATGAACGTCTATTGGCATAAACATCTTGTTTGATGACAGACTATGATCATGGTCCGATGAATTGGCTACTCTGGTGCCCCCTCGACGTAAATTCACTAGACTAACTCGACAATCATTCACTGTGGAGGTCCCCAGATGTCGGAGAGCCTTCTACTCAAATAGCTTCTTTCCTCGTACTGCTATCCTCTGGAACTCCCTCCCTGCCCCCTGTTTCCCCAACAGTACAGACCTGCAGAAGTTTAAAACTAATGTAAACAGACACCTCGCTGCGCTGATCCCAATCTAGGTTGACCACCCCCTACCTTCTCCCCTTTTCTTTTTCTCAGTAGCCCCTTACGTCTATAGTGGCGGCCTGCCTTGTTTGGGGTGAACTATGTTAAAAAAAAAAAGACTAAAACTCTACTATTGGATTTAAATCTGGGGAGCATGGAAGTCAGATCATCAACTTTGTATATTTGCTGCCAAAAATATGCTAATAATACTTGGGTAGCATGGACAGAGTGAGAAGGAGCATTCCCGTGCCTAAAAACAAAGCTCCATTGTATTGATTTACTCCTCTCCAGGAGTTAGGCACAAGGCCAGTTTTTATCTTACTCCCAGAAGTAAGATGTGACCCAAGGTCGGGTCGGGAAAGTGGGGTTTAAAAATTGCCTGGGCAGCCCCGTCGGCATTCCCCGGTAGGGGCGCCCCAGGCAGTAAGCAATAAACTTACTCCTCCCCAAAGAGGGGAGGCGAAGCCTGGGAGGGTGGATCTCCTATAACTGCACAGGACAGGCCCATAGACAGGCGTAAATCAAGCCCCGAAGGCCAAGACAATACCAGTCTATGGGGCGCAGCATCCATCGGAACAGATACTACACTTTGATCTAAGCCAAAAGGCGTTATTTAACCCCTACTCACAATAGGAATATGTGACACAAGGTCGGAAAGTGGGATTTGAAAAACCAGCGCTCGAGAAGGTGAGCACTCTGGTCATTAAAAATTGCCTGGTCAGCCCCGTCGGCATTCCCCGGTAAGGGCGCCTCAGACAGTAAGCAATTAACTTACTCCTCCCCAAAGAGGGGAGGTAAAGCCTGGGAGGGTGGACCTCCTAGAACTGCACAGGACAGATCAGACCCATAGACCGGCGGAAATCAAGCCCCGAAGGCCAAGACAATACCGATCTATGAAGTGCAGTATCCATCGGAACAGATACTACACTTTGATCTTAGCCAAAAGGCCAAACCCAATCCTCCTTTGTAGAGCAAGATTTGTGTTTTCAAGCCAATGAGCCAGAGATTCTCTCAAGAGATCTCAATAGGCAGCAGACGTAAGTGTTACTCTTTCAGAAACTCTTATAAGACCAACACGTCTATCTCCAATGATATCTGCCTATATCATAAGTCCTCCATCTTTTATTGTCTCACACGATGGTGATTCTCATCTCCGGAATAAACCAATAGTTTTGCCAAGCTATCAGGTCCATCAAGTGTTGCCCGGGTCTTATTAGTGAAGAGAACCTTACTTATATCCATCTTCATATATTTATTTGGCCATTTCATTCTGAAATTATTTTTATTTCTTAGTGTAAAATAGGTTTTGCAAGTGGACCATTCACAGAAGCCATTGTTAGAATAATTGCATTCCTTGTTGATTTTTGTGCGTTAAGGCACCCAGCTGCTGTGAAGATTGATTTTTTTATTGTCTAGGTTTTCTACAGTGTTGGCGAAAAATATTCCTAAAATCCTAGTTGGTGACAGTTTTGAATATTCCAACATCTGCTCGTTCCTTCCTTGGGGAAGGATCTTCCAGAAAACATTTTACAGTATCAACATGGCGACTTGTTTTTCGGGAAATTACACTAGGGGGGGGGGGATCTTTTAACCATTTATATGTCAGTGTTTATTTCATATTCAGTATTTTTATTGGGATTTATGCATTGGATATAAGTCTGTGTTTATTTCATATTCAGTATTTTTATTGAGATTTATTTATTTGTTATAATTATGTGTTTATTTCATAGTCAGTATTTTTATTGAGATTTATGCATTGGCTATAATTCTGTGTTTATTTCATATTCAGTATTTTTATTGGGATTTATGCATTGGTTATAATTCTGTGTTTTTTTCATATTCAGTATTTTTATTGAGATTTATGCATTGGTTATAATTCTGTGTTTATTTCATATTCAGTATTTTTATTGAGATTTATGCATTGGTTATAATTCTGTGTTTATTTCATATTCAGTATTTTTATTGAGATTTATGCATTGGTTATAATTCTGTGTTTATTTTATTTTCAGTATATTTATTGGGATTTATGCATTGGTTATAATTCTGTGTTTATTTCATATTCAGTATTTTTATTGGGATTTTTGAATTAGTTATAATACTGTGTTTATTTCATAGTCAATATTTTTATTGGGATTTATGAATTGGTTATAATACTGTGTTCATTTCTTATTCAATATTTTTATTGGGATTTATGCATTGGTTATAATTCTGTGTTTAT
The DNA here is from genome assembly GCA_963556195.1 of Sepiola atlantica. NCBI lineage: Eukaryota > Metazoa > Mollusca > Cephalopoda > Sepiida > Sepiolidae > Sepiola > Sepiola atlantica. The sequence continues at coordinate 271,178,550 of OY744515.1, read as the reverse complement.
TTCATATTCAGTATGGGAGACAATGTTTTTGCGGAGGAAATTATAAGAAATATGGTCCGGCTAAAAACTGTAACATGAAATGCAAGTCTGGTGAGATTTGTGGTGGTTCGTTTGCTTCATCCGTCTTCAAAGTTGGTAAGTTCTTTTGTTTTTTATTCTTTCTACTCTTTGACTTCAAAAACGTTTCCGTGTTTCATGCAACATCGACTATTTCGGTTATTGAAACTATATTTATTTATATGTAATGATTTTTGAAGCCAAAGAAACAACGTTAACATTTTTTTATATCAAAATAAACATGTATTTATTTTAATGTCTCGAGACTTTCGGTAAATAGTATCACCCTTTTCAAATGTAAAAAGGCATTTAAAACCTTTTTCCTTTTTTTTTCTTAACCTTTCCTGTCCGATCCATATTGTCACAGGGGATTAGGATTCCGCGTGGTCTGTTTATCAAGGTTGAGGTTGTTAAATGTCTAGTAGTGTGCGAGTTAACGTTGGCACGTGTTTTTGAATAAGAAAGAAGGTTCGCACTATGAAAACGTTGATTTATTTGTTGCATGTAATTATTTGTTTAAGCCACATAAAAACGTTAACATTTTTTTATATTTAAATAAACATTTATTTATTTTAATGTCTTGAGACTTTCGGACAATAAAATAACCCTTTTCAAAAGTAAATAGGCATTTAAAACCTGTTTTATTTCTTTTATTCTTCATAATCTTTCTTGTTTGATCCATATTGTCACAGGATTTTCTTAAATGATATGTTTTTTAAGATGTGATCTTAACATATGTTACAAATAAAAAATAAACAGTTTGTTTCTCAACACATTGGTGTTAAAGTTTCAATTTTGATTTAAACATCCAACATTGGACATAATGGCATTACATATATGAAAATAGCAGTAATGGAATAACTTTGAGTACATGCGTGATATGGAAAATTGAGGTATGAAAACGACGTTTGATTTACAGAGATAGAGATAGATAATGTGACAAAACAATTTATAATAAAAGGGATTTTGAAAAGACATATTTGAATATAATTTCAATTGAAATGATTCTTTTTTGCAGAAATCCAGCCAGTAAAACAGCTGCCAGGTAAAACATGATTTCTTGTATTATTCAATTTATTCCACAGAAATAAATTGTAATCGTATTTATTCTAATTCTTAACCCAATTCTTTTTCAACATACAGTAAATCAAAATACATGCATCTCTATTTCTACAAGTATAATCCAATCAAAATCACGTTAATTTAATACATTTAAGCAAATAATTTATGTAAACATGTAAGAAGAATATAATCGATATTTTAAATAGTCAGTTCAGAATTCACGATTTTCTTTATATGTTCAAAAGATCACTAATACTGCTTAGAATCCACATATATAACAAGCAGCGTTACACATACTTCGAACGAGTATGATGTGTTACACATACTTCGAATGAGTATGATGTGTTACACATACTTCTAATGAGCATGATGTGTTACACATACTTCGAATGAGTATGATGTGTTACACATACTTCGAACGAGTATGATGTGTTACACATACTTCGAATGAGTATGATGTGTTACACATACTTCTAATGAGCATGATGTGTTACACATACTTCGAATAAGTATGATGTGTTACACATACTTCGTATGAATATGATGTGTTACACATACTTCAAATGAGTATGATTTGTTACACGTACTTTTAATGAGTATGATGTGTTACACGTACTTCTAATGAGTATGATGTGTTACACATACTTCGAATGAGTATGATGTGTTACACATACTTCGAATGAGTATGATGTGTTACTTATACTTTAAATGAGTATGCTGTGTTACACGTACTTTAAATGAGTATGATGTGTTACACATCATTCGAATAAGTATGATGTGTTACACATACTTCGAATGAGTATGATGTGTTACACATACTTCGAATAAGTATGCTGTGTTACACGTACTTTTAATTAGTATGATGTGTTACACATACTTCGAATGAGTATGATGTGTTACACATCATTCGAGTAAGTATGATGTGTTACACATACTTCGAATAAGTATGATGTGTAACACGCACGTCTAATGAGTATGATGTGTTACACATACTTTGAATGAGTATAGTGTGTAACACACACTTCTAATGAGTATGATGTGTAACACGCACTTCTAATGAGTATGATGTGTTACACATACTTCGAATGAGTATGATGTGTAACACGCACTTCTAATGAGTATGATGTGTTACACATACTTCGAATAAGTATGATGTGTAACATGCACTTCTAATGAGTATGATGTGTTACACATACTTCGAATGAGTATGATGTGTTACACATCATTCGAATGAGTATGCTGTGTTACACGTACTTTTAATGAGTATGATGTGTTACACATCATTCGAATAAGTATGATGTGTTACACATACTTCGAATGAGTATGATGTGTTACACATACTCCGAATAAGTATGCTGTGTTACACGTACTTTTAATTAGTATGATGTGTTACACATACTTCTAATGAGTATGATGTGTTATACATCATTCGAGTAAGTATGATGTGTTACACATCATTCGAATGAGTATGATGTGTTACACATACTTCGAATAAGTATGATGTGTTACACATACTTCTAATGAGTATGATGTGTTATACATCATTTGAGTAAGTATGATATGTTACACATCATTCGAATGAGTATGATGTGTTACACATACGTCGAATGAGTATGGTGTGTTTAGAAGCAAAACTCATACACAAAACCACCAGTTTTTACATGAAAACATTGAAAATCATATTTGTCTACACTCTAAAGCGTGTTGACGTCTCTTTCCTTAATTAATTAACTCATGACACACCGGGAAAATACCTCATCGTGTCACAGTTAGACAACCAATTAATACAAGTGTGTAAATAAAAATTGTGTAGAAGATAGCTACCTGTTACTTACATATATAGCATGCATGTAAATAATGATAAATAGCGATGTGTATGTAATATCTTTGTACTGTTATTAAAACAATATGATTGATGTTTCAAATAGTCAGTTTAACTGAGCATTTAATATTATTTCTGCGTATTTAAAAACTTGCATTAATTCAATTGGACGATTCTTATATTTCTCCCGATTGCGATACAATTACCGATTTTGTGTAAAATTCCTGATTCCGATACGATTACTGATTCCGATTCCGATTCTTTTAAACTTTCTAAATATTTAATTACAGATTTTCAAATTAGTGGAAACCCCCGTGTAATATTAGCATGTAACCTTAACCCTTACCTAAACCCTAACCCTAACTCTAACCCTAACCCTAACCCTAACTCTAACCCTAAACCTAATCCTTACCCTAACCCAACCCTTACCCTAACCCAACCCTAACACTAACCCAACCCTCACCCTAATCTTATATAGAATCCACATTCATTCCCAGCTGTCTTACACATATTTCGAATGAGTATGACATGTTTGGAAACCCAACTCACACACGAACGCATCAGTTTTTAAATTAAAACATTGAAAATTATATTCGTCTATATTCTAAAGTGTGTCGATGTCTCTTTGCTTTAACTTAATTAATAAACTCATAAACACCAGAAAAATACCTCATCGTGTCACAGTTAAACGTGATTAAAATAAAACCATTAAATACAAGTGTGTGAATAAAATTTGTTTAGAATATACCTATCTGTTGCGTACATATATGGCATGCATGTAAATAATGATATATAGAGATAAGCATTTGTCACTACAATGTAATATCTTTTTAAGAAAATATAAATGATGTTTTAATATTCAGTTAATCTGTACATTTAATATTACTTCTGTATATTTGCAAACTTACACTAACCAAAGATTCAATACGAGTTAATTCAGATCAGTCTACTCAGATAATCAGTTGGCTTTTTGGCTAAGATCAAAGTGTAGTATCTGTTCCGATGGATACTGCACCCCATAGACTGGTATTGTCTTGGCCTTCGGGGCTTGATTTACGCCGGTCTATGGGTCTGTCCTGTGCAGTTCTAGGAGGTCCACCCTCCCAGGCTTCGCCTCCCCTCTTTGGGGAGGAGTAAGTTTATTGCTTACTGCCTGAGGCGCCCCTGCCGGGGAATGCCGACGGAGCTGCCCAGGCAATTTTTAAACCCCACTTTCCCGACCCGACCTTGGGTCACATCTTACTTGTGGGAGTAAGATAAAAACTGGCCTTGTGCCTAACTCCTGGAGAGGCGTAAATCAATACTCAGATTATCAGTTGGATAATGAACAATAATAAGAAAAAAACATTTCACTACAATTTTTCATTAAAACCTTTATGACATCTTTTTCGTATAATATATTGTTTGATATTTAATTTAAATGTATAAATAACCTAATGTCGCACCAGTAATACACCGCATAGTGTCACAGTTAGACTTGATTGAAAAACAACCCGCGAATACATATGTTAAAATTAAATATGTTTAGAATATATTTATCTGTTGCTTTAATATATTTCATGAAGAGTAATAGTAATATATACAGAATTATTTCTAATAAAGATTTATTTAATTAATAAACATTTATTAATCAACTAATATTGTATCTGTAAAATACATTACAGTGTCACAGTTAGACGTTATTAAAAATCTGTTTATTTGTTGCTCTGATATATTTCACACAAATTAATACTGATGTATAGAGATTTGTATAGCAAAGTAGAACGGAAAGCACGTCCTCAAAGAATAATATGACAATAAATTAGATCCTAAGGACCCCTATTTTTATAAGTAATCTTCACAGGAAGGTGAGGGTTTCTTGTCCAGGACAGTATACACCTCGCATCATATTATCAACCAGCCGATTCATTTAGTAACATACATATTTATGTAGCAACGTTATTAATTCATATTTCAATATTACTTGATATATCAATTGTAATTGTAAATCGGTGTCTAATTAAGCTACAAAAATTAATTTATTTGCTTTACAAGGTCTATGTGCACACATTAAAAGCTTTATATGTAATAGAAATACCATTTTTCTAGGATCCTTTTTAAAATAGATCATCCGTTCTATTTTCTTAGGTGCTCAGATCACTTTTTATTGGTTTGACAAGTATACCATTATTAAAATATTTTTATATGTTGTATTTTTAAGTGTTCAGTGCACTTTTTTGTTTGACAAAGTACAAAATCGAGTTCACAATCTAGTGGATCGAATCTCTTTTGTTCTCTACAGTCTCTTTCCCACAAAAGATGTTGCTATTTTTTCTACCGTATCGTTATTTCCATGGAAGGTTCTCTAATCTCTTGTTCCTCTTTCTAAGACCTTCACAGCAAAAATTCGTCTTCTCCGATGACTGCAAATCACGTTTTGTTCCTCTGTGTGCCTAAGCAGTATTTCTATGAACAGACTTTCTTTCCAAAAAACGTGCCATATGTGGAACACATTACAATTTAACTGCTTCCCTCTGCCCTACAACATTGTCTTCTGCCAACCCAATGTAAACATATGCTTGCCATAAATGTCCTCAATAGTCATCGCATTTTATTATATCCACATTCATCATTTTCAATCCTCTCATAATATTCTGAATCAAACCGACAATACATCCACCTTATGAATATTTATCGCCGCGTGGATGTTGGCCTTAATATGTGAACTATTTTTTATGATGAACGAATTCATTTCAAACATTTCATGAAAATTCTCTCTCTATATAGTTTTATATCTAATATGATATGTGTTTTCCAGGATTTATTGGATGTTACAAAGATAAATTAATTTTTCGTGCAATGGCTTTTAAAAAAGATGTGAAATCCATCAGAGAATGTATTGAGGTTTGCAAAAAAAGTGGACTTTCACCAGCCGGTTTACAGGTATGCCATTGTGATAAGTATATTTCAAACCATTGCAGTGTTATTTATATATAACAACATGTATTGCGATAATTTAAATTGTAAAATAATATTTTTCACAAATAAACAATTAACAAACTAATTCAAGCTTATTTAACAATTTTAATTGTGTATACATTTATATAAGTAAATACCGGGCAACAACACATCAAATTAAAATCAAATACTCTTCAGAAATATTTTTAATTCATATTTTTATTGGGATTTATTTATTGGTTATAATTCTGTGTTTATTTCATATTCAGTATTTTTATTGGGATTTATGCATTGGTTATAAGTCTGTGTTCATTTCATATTCAGTATTTTTATTGGGATTTATGCATTGGTTATAATTCTGTGTTTATTTCATATTCAGTATGGGAGACAATGTTTTTGCGGAGGAAATTATCAGAAATATGGTCCGGCTAAAAACTGTAACATGAAATGCAAGTCTGGTGAGATTTGCGGTGGTTGGTTTGCTTCATCCGTCTACAAAGTTGGTAAGTTGTTCTGCTTTAATTCACCGGAATAATCTTACCATGTGTTATTTGGTCTAAAACGACTTCAGCAATGAAAACACAAATCGCTCGGATTCATTTCATTAAAAATCAAATATTCTTATTATCACAGTAATAAAAAAAACTCTACTTATTCAAATCATGTATAAGTAAATAAAATATTCTAGTTATTATAGATGATCATGTTCCGAAAATAAGAACCTAGAAATAAGAAACTATTAAATAATGAAAAATTATATATTGAAAAACAATGACTGTTTATTATACCTTCTGACAAATGAAAAATTATGATATGATGCACGTATTTACATAGTTGGTAGAATCTTTAGTATGTTACCTATCGTTCGAAATCGACTTTTATTCATTGAGGCGTAGGTATATTTTTTTTATATAGTTTAGATTTATTCATCAAAGTAAATACAATACGTATTTAAAATATCCAATAAGGTAATTTCAATCTAAACTTAGTATGGCATGACTTATGTCTCCATTGATTGCTTATAATAGTAACATGCAGTTTTCGTAGACAATTGGTACGATATACGATACAGATTAAGTAGAGTATTTTGTACACCAGTTTCTAAGAAAAGGTAAACAATTGAAAAAAAAGATGAATAATCACATACTTCTGTTCGTGAAGGTAATGAGTTTATTGCTTACAGAAAAACACTATTCGCTGTATTTGTACGCATATCAATTTTCTTCTCATATCATTGAAGAGATTGTCGTCAGATGTCTTAAAACTAAAGGGTATTAGTGTTTTATAAAGAGTTCATATGTAACGTAAAAACCATAATGTCATAATCACGACTATAATCCTTATTATATAATGAGTTTTTATGTTAATTTACGTAAATCAAATTATATCGTTAAAACATTAACAAAGTTTCCTGCAATAAACTATTTTTTGTCAGATATATTCTCTTAAAAATCTATTATAAGGATTAGCATAAGAGGATTATCTAGAAGGTTGTGCGTCACAGTTGTGTTGTGATTGCTTACCAATTTTATAAACCGAGCGCGCTCCAGCATAATGTCTTCTAAGATTTTATATTACGATGCGTTATCTGTCAATAATTAATTAACCGTCCGTTCCTAAACTCATTCATGTAAACATTTAACCTTTCGTTTTAAAAATTCGACATCTGGACTGTCCTAGTCTCACACAAAGCCATTCTGTATGTAACACTTGCCTGGATGGTGTTTATAGGTGAAAATATAAATTGTGACATTTAATATTATGCATGAAATAATTTATTGCGAAATATAAACCGACATGGTTTCTGGTTTGTTACATAATCACGGATATAATATTGTTAAGGAAGAGGCTATTTTGCTGGTCCCGGCAAAATAACGACCCCTTCGTTATTTTGCCGGGACCGGCAAAATAACGAGCCCTCGTTATTCTGCCGGGACCGGCAAAATAACGAAGGTTAGTTATTTTGCCGGCTTATGTTTTTTAACCTAACTGTTATGGCTTTGTGAAATAAAGAGTAATGCAATAAATAAGGACAAATATTTAATAACAATTTATTTTCATCGTCATCGTTATTCTGTCGGTTATTTTAATCTTATGAAATGAAAATATAAAAGAAATATTTGCTTTTAATACAGAAAACATTAATTAAATGAACGAAAATATTACAGACAATTAGATTCTTTAGTCGGATTTAGAAGTAATTTGCGTCGGATCAAAAATGTTTTAGTTATTTAAGAAAAAAATAGTTTTCATTCATTGATATAAAAAATAAATAAGTTTTGTTAAGAAATCTGATTATTAAAAATAATTAAAGATAAGTCCCTAAAGCAATTAAATCAATTTCAACAGTACGTTTATATAATTTCAGTTTGATAAACAGTTTAAACAGCAATTTTAAAACTGATTTTTCACTATAGTTTAAGATAAATGTTAGGACTATTTCTCATCATTTCACTAAATTAACCATTAAATTGAATATTTTTCTTGCGATATAATAACAACAGTAGTAATTGTCAATAATTTCAACTGCTACATGTAACGACGAATTTTAATGCAAAGTTGAATTGTTTTTACAAACAAACATTGTGAGGTAGAGAGTTATATTTAAAAAGTAGACATAAACGGGGTTCAAACCGCATTACTTGTACTTAAAAACATAATTTGTATTTTTTTTTTACAATAAAAACAATACGTAAATGCACATAGAAATTCATCGTACTTACTTAGTCTATGGTGAAATAAAACTTATCTTTTTCGTAAGTCGTGGCGAAAATCGCCGCCGTATGAATTATTTATTTAATTTTAAAAAGTAGTCAGAAGTTTTAATTATTGGAAAAACGTTGAAATCAAAAATAAACCGGCAGTTAAGTTGACTCGTGAAATATTCACTGTTAACAACATTACCACTTTTGATATTCACCCACGTGCGTCAAATTAGCATTAAAATGTTAACATGTTTGTTTTTTCAGGAGAACCAGATTGTTACTGCTCAGCATCCGGTGATCCACATTATCGGACATTTGACGGACAGATGATTCATTTCATGGGAATTTGCAAATATACCTTGGCTACAAACACGACAGGAGCACCCCATTTCTTTGCTGTTGAAGTTAAGAATGAACACCGTGGAAACACGCGAGTATCTTATACTCGAATGGTTGATGTAAAAATAAACAGTGTTACAATTCGACTTTTACCACGAAATATAATACTCGTAAGTACAACAATTTCCTAAATTATTCATGAACAAGTAACGATATTGATGGGGTAAAAAGAAAACATTGGTTTACATATAAAATTGCTGTTTTTTAAAAAATAATTTAAGTAGCTGATTTTTACAATGATTCGATATTTGAGTTTATTAAATTGTTATAAACATAGAATTAATTGTTTGTAGAAATGACTCTTATTTATGCAGTGTATATTACGTGTTTTAAGTATTTCGTGGTGGATTTAAAAATGAATTACATGCAAATATAAAAGTAAAAAGACAACATTGATTTACTTATAAAATTGCTGTAACGTTAAACATTGGACTAGAAAGAAAATAAGTATTGTTTTGTAATAATAAACTCTCAGGTATACACGATTATCCATGTATTTTACCATCATTGTAGGTGAATGGAGAAAAAAGGTCACTTCCAATCAACAGCGATTTGGGATACGCGATCACATATTCTGGTGGCTGGGTTACGGTTTCAACAAAATGGGGTCTCCGTGTTCAGTTTGACGGGAAACATCGAGTATCAGTGAAAGTTCCGAATACATTTTCCAGCAAGTTGACCGGAATCTGTGGAAACTGCAACCGAAAGAAGGATGATTACCGAACGAAAGAAGGAGAAGACGTGTCGAAAAATCGCAACAGATTTTCGCTGATCGGAAACAGTTTTAAGGTGGCAGACGACAGCGACAAACCACAAACTAAGTAAGTCAAATGGTTTTCAGATCCTGCATTTTTATTATAGACAAATACACGTATTTCATGTTTAAACAGATTTATTATACAATCACGCATTTTATGATACTACGGGTGTAACAAAAATATAGGTGAACAGAAAATAAACAGGCAAAATGATTTCCTTATTAGTTACATATTCTCTATTTTTATGCGTTCATAATAAAGAAAAACTTCATGCTCTGTAAGAGTACTGCCCCTATAAAAGGTAATTGCAACCCACTATAGGTAACGTTTTTTTAAAGAACATTATGGTGAAACAAAATATTCAAATGAATGGAGAGCCATGATCATCGATGTCTGCAAACGAACCTGATATCTGAAGAAGTAGATTGTTGAATAATCTAAAAAAAATACTCTTGTAAATTGTGAGAAAAATACGTGTCATAAGGTTGTTCGTGATCGAAGTGACTTTTGACTTGCTGAAAGTCTAAACCTAGTAACGCCCCTGGTTTTGTTTTGAATCCCTCATGCTGCGTAATCTGTATATCTGTCGATAACTGATTATTTAAGAGCATTTCTCCATTCTGGCAGGTGAGATTTGCAGAGTTATGTTTATTGTTACATTTTTAAGTGTTATTTCTAATAAAGATAATCTTTATTTGCTCCTTGACTTCTGACTAAGTAAGGGTCGCGATTTAACAATATTTCGAAATTTTTTACACCTCACCCAACTCTGATCTATTTACTACCCCTTGTCGTGGAAGGAATTTTCGACAAAATATATGAAAACTAATTTTAACGCGTTTTCCTTAATTCGTTTGTTGTGTATCATAACTGATGTCTACTTTTATTTTTTAGATGTGACGTAACCGATGTCAACATGAAATGCCCACCAGCGCAAACACGAAGATGTGACGTCATCATACATGCTACTTTCGGTGCATGCAGGAATAAGCTCGGCCCGATACGCGTCAAAGAGTACATTGAATCTTGCAAAATAGACACGTGTATGTATCAGGGAAACAAAGACAATAGCAACGACGTTTTCTGCGAATCGATTGAAGGATTTGTACGCGAATGTGAAGAATCAGGAATTGCTGTTAATTGGAGAAGTGTTTCAAAGTGTGGTATGTTTATTAAACCAATTATTTTACTTTCAAAATATAAAACGACAATAAAACGGCCGTTAAACATGTTCAGAAAAATGCCCAGAATAAAATATAATGAAGGAAATGGATACATTAAGATTATATATATATATATATATATATATATATATATATATATATATATATATATATATATGAATATGAATATATATATATATATATATATATATATTGGTACAGAAAAATTAGTACATCAGTATCGTCGGTTTCAAGTTCAGAATGGCTTAATCCTCCGGCTCTCTTAAGAAATGTTACGTCACGTGTCACTCTCGTTTGGATGCGTTAATTGTTTAGAGTGTTATGTATATTTGTTTAAAATTAGTGTTAGGGAGGTTTCATAAGGTTTGAAAAAGGGGGTGAAATGTAAAAGTTGAGATTTAAAAATGGAAAAGATTTTAAAATATAAAAAAATAAAAAATATTTTCATACAAATCCCGTCAGTCAATATTTATGAGGGGCGTATATTTGGCCGTTACTGTTTTGAGGGTTAATTATGTGTCTTCTAGAGAATGTTAAAGAGAGAAATGGGTTCATGGATGATACTTAGGACAAAATAAAGAGGTTAAAAAGCACATTAAATTTAAATTCAAGACCTGGATTAAATGACTTTAAATCAATTCAAAGGGAGTTTAAATAAAGATTGAATCCGGGCCCGGTTCTGGCTGCTTGGTAATCGGTCTAAGGTCAGTAACTCTGCAGGGTTCTTTAATTAGTTTGTATTTGACATTTAACATTATTAACCAACAAACTAATATAAATTATATATATATATATATATATATATATATATATATATATATATATATATATATATATATAGTAATATAATTGTAATTCATTACATTTTGAATGTATATTCTCAAATTCACAATTTATATTTGCAGCCTTGAAATGTGATTCGAATAAAGTTTATCAATTCAACACATTTGAATGTCAACCAAGCTGCACCAACCGAAAGCCAACATGTACAACTCGGTCAGAAGGATGTGTTTGTAAAAAGGGATTCATTCTCAGCGGTGATGAATGTGTTCACGTTTCGAAATGTGGCTGCGTCCATGAAGGAAACTACTTGAATGTAAGTAATTATTTCCAGATCAAAATACATAATTTATGAATTCATGAATTTATGAATTCATGAATTGATATAAATAATATAATCGGAAGAAAATATTTCATACATCCTTCATATTACATTGATAAAGGTGTTAGTTATATCTCAAATATAAAATTAAATTATTTTTGTTTTTATAGTATTCAGTTATTTATTTATGTATTTATTTAATTTATATAAATAATGATCGTAAGACAATATCAACGTTAAATGTGATTCTCTGTCCAATCCGATCCAATATTTGTTGAATTTATTCCATATGTAATTCTATTATCGTAAAATGTTCTCTATTCTTTTGCGATTTATTTTATCAAGTTTTCTTATTCTTTCATTACAGCTTAACGAAGTTGTTACTGATGCGAAATGCCAATCAAAAATAATCTGCCAACTCAACGGTAAGGTGAAGACAGAAAAGATGAAACCATGTGGAGCCAATAGTGTATGTGGTCTTGTCGATGGAGTCCGTGGTTGTGTGTGTTATAAGGGATTTCATCTACAAGGCGGGAAATGCGTGTCAACAGGTATTCAATTGTTTTTGTTTTCTTATTTTTATTAGGAAGTTATGCATTAATTTGAGATATATTTTGTATTAAACTTTGAATTTTAAAAAACGATACAATAAACCCTTACCCTAACCCTAAAACAAGATAATTAATGTTAGTATTTGAACTTAGTTAATTGATTTCAGATTATATTTCAGGAACTATTCTATCTATCTGTGCTTTTTTGTTGATTTGAAATCGATAACCCCAGTCATGCAATTTCCATTGATTCCGGCCGTTTCTCTACATCTATTTTAGTATATAGATATGTAAAATGAAAAAATCAAAGCCAAAAACTATGTTTCATCTTTATTGAAAGACTTCCTCAAGATGAAGAAACAATGTAGAAAAATCATAGAGAATATTAATTTTGATTTGTCAGGAAGTGTCCAGACTTCGGGATGGTTGTTTACGTGAATAAGCAAAACATGAAAATCATGATTTTGGTTATAGCGTTTTCAGCAGTGGTTTGTCTAATTTAAAGGACGCGAGGTGAATAGGGGATGGTGGAGTATAAAAATACACGTGTAAATCGCAGTTATTTTTGCTAACTATTCTGATTAAAGTTTGTAGCGAATCTGGTCATGTAATTTTGTAAAGACAATAATTCCAGTTTGATACTGTTTATCACTCAAACTGTAGATAGAAACATAAGTATATTTCAATAGAAAATATGTATTTTTCTTTTCTACATGATATTCGTTATACTTTATGATGCAGACTTTTATATCTTACCAATAACTTGGGATATTTCTTTTTCCAAACGTGTCTTTTACACCATATCAAATTTCGTATTTATTTAATGTTGAGAAAAAAATATATTACTTTTAACAAAGATATCTATTAAATATGATTCGAAGGATACAAAATTCACTGTCCAAGATTTCATATCTTACCAATCACTACTGACGTAATTTTATAAGTCCCGATCATGACACATAGATGGCGCTACTAATACAAAATGTCTGCCATTTTTATAAGTACTCACTTTAAAATTGGACTGGAATCCAATTTTCATCAAATATTAACAATTTTATTTTTTTAGGAGGACCAGATTGTTACTGCTCAGCATCCGGTGATCCACATTATCGGACATTTGACGGACAGATGATTCATTTCATGGGAATTTGCAAATATACCTTGGCTACAAACACGACAGGAGCACCCCATTTCTTTGCTGTTGAAGTTAAGAATGAACACCGTGGAAACACGCGAGTATCTTATACTCGAATGGTTGATGTAAAAATAAACAGTGTTACAATTCGACTTTTACCACGAAATATAATACTCGTAAGTACAACAATTTCCTAAATTATTCATGAACAAGTAACGATATTGATGGGGTAAAAAGAAAACATTGGTTTACATATAAAATTGATGTTTTTTCTTTTATTTATTCAAGTAGCTGATTTTTACAATTATTTGATATGTGAGATCATTAAATTGTGATAAACATAAAATTAATTATTTGTAAAATGAACTCTGATTTATGCTGTGTATATTACGTGTTTTTAGTATGTCGGGGCTGATTTAAAAATGAATTACATGCAAAGATAAAAGTTGAAAGGTAACATCTATTTACATATAATATTGCTGTAACGTAAAAAAAGATAAATACGTATTATTTTGTAATAATAAACGTTCAAGCATACAATATTATCTATGTATTTTACCATCATTGTAGGTGAATGGAGAGAAAAGATCACTTCCAATCAACAGCGATTTGGGATACGCGATCACATATTCTGGTGGCTGGGTTACAGTTACAACAACATGGGGTCTCCGTGTTCAGTTTGACGGAAAACATCGAGTGTCAGTGAAAGTTCCGAATACATTTTCCAGCAAGTTGATCGGAATCTGTGGAAACTGCAACCGGAAGAAAGATGACTATCGAACGAAAGAAGGAGAAGACGTGTCGAAAAATCGCAACAGATTTTCGCTGATCGGAAACAGTTTTAAGGTGGCAGACGACAGCGACAAATCACAAACTAAGTAAGTCGAATAGTTTGCAAATTCTGCACAGTGATTGATACAATCAAACAGTTAATGATATTTCATCGGTAAAAAAAGTATCAGAAAACATGAAACAGTCAGAATGATTCGATTATTCTCAAGATAATTTCATATTTAAGACATTCACAATTAGAAACAACATGTAAAAGTATTTATTCTACAAAGTGTGAAATAAGGATAAAGAAGCAAAATGATATTAGTATACAAGTGTATATGTAATTATACAACTTATAATATTAAGAGATGTCGTCTTTGAAAGCGAATGCTTTTTATGTTGGTCATGTCCAGAAGTGTTAGTCAAATTTCATTAACTTGTAGATGTATGTTGTTTTGGGACCCTGTTTAGGGGCTGAAGTGAAAACAGGGGGCACGGGGTTAGGTGAACAATATATATTAAAGAAAAGATATGTACAGAGAACAAGAGTAAGTGGTATATCAGTCCTGACTGCCAGAGTAGACTGAAGCTGAATCCAATTACGATAAGCCTAAAAGTCTTTTATTAAGAATTGACGAGTCCAACTGTTCGTCATATAGGTACGATGAAACAGATGACAACAGAAGCTGAAGAGAGCCGAATGGCTAAGTTCTTCTACACGTGAAACCGCCAAAACGAATGTTGTACTAATTTTTCTGTATCAAAATAAATAAATATATATATATATTGGTTTGTAAAATCTACTTAATTTAGATATTTTATGTGTTGAATCATCTTAAAGTACTCTTAAAAATATCATGAAGTTTATCTAAAGACAGGTTTTGTGTTTTTATTTGTTTGTTTTTGGCAACAACTACTGTCCACCTTTGTTTTGCAGATGTGACGTAACCGATGTCAAAATGAAATGCCCACCAGCACAAACACGAAGATGTGACGTCATCATGCATGCAACGTTCCGTGCATGCAGGAATAAGCTCGGCCCGATACGCGTCAAAGAGTACATTGAATCTTGCAAAATAGACACGTGTATGTATCAGGGAAACAAAGACAATAGCAACGACGTTTTCTGCGAAACGATTGAAGGATTTGTACGCGAATGTGAAACATCAGGAATTGCTGTTAATTGGAGAAGAGTTTCGAAGTGTGGTATGTTTATTAAACCAATTATTTCATTTTCAAAATATCAACTTATAATTAGAAGTTAATCAGTAGAAAAAATATGTGATGATTTGACAATGTAATTATAAGTTATCAATGTAAACTGCATATTTTCAAATTCTCAACTTATATTTGCAGCCTTGAAATGTGATTCGAATAAAGTTTATCAATTCAATGCATTTGAATGCCAACCAAGCTGCGCCAATCGAAAGCCAAAATGTACAACTCGGTCAGAAGGATGTGTTTGTAAAAACGGATTTCTTCTTAGCGGTTATAAATGTATTCACGTTTCGAAATGTGGCTGCGTCCATGAAGGGAACTACTTGAATGTAAGTAATTTCCTCCAGATCAAAATACATAAATAACATTTCAAGATTAAAGATATATCAGTCTACATTTTTTTTAAACCTAAAATTAAATTATCTGCGGTGAAAATATTATTGTAGAACATTATACCTTCTAATTTTTAAAATTTAAATAGCCATAAATTTTTTAAGAAGCAGCTATGATTCTGTTAAATTAGCCTGATCTATTTATTCATCTATGCCATTGGGAATAAGATATAGCAATGTTTCCAAAGATTTTTCATTTGTATATAATTTACAAACAACTTGAACATATTTAAAATTGCACTTAAAACATATAATATATATCACAAGGTATATTAAAAAAAAAGATAAATTGATCTTTCATATCACATTGATAAAAATTTCTGTGAAATCTCAAATTTAAGATCATCTAGATATAAAAATATAGTATAAAAGTCAGTTCCTGGAATATTTTGAATTAGTATAAATACAAATTGCAACAAATAGTCCATTGTGAATACAAATTGCAACAAATCGTCCATTGTAAATACTAATGGCAACACATGTTCCATTGTAAATAATACTTGCAAATAATGGTACATTGTAAATACAAATTGTAACAATGGTCCATTGTAAATACAAATTGCAACAAATGATTCATTA
The DNA here is from genome assembly GCA_963556195.1 of Sepiola atlantica. Taxonomy (NCBI): domain Eukaryota; kingdom Metazoa; phylum Mollusca; class Cephalopoda; order Sepiida; family Sepiolidae; genus Sepiola; species Sepiola atlantica. The sequence continues at coordinate 271,161,875 of OY744515.1, read as the reverse complement.
TAAATATAAAGTGCAAAAAATGGTCTATTGTAAATATAAATTGCAACAAATGGTCCATTGTAAATACAAATTGCAACAAATGGTCCATTGTAAATAATAATTGCAAATAATGGTACATTGTAAATACAAATTGTAACAATGGTCCATTATAAATACAAATTGCAACAAATGGTCCATTGTAAATACAAATGGCAACAAATGGTTTATTATAAATACAAATTGCAACCAATGGTCCATTATAAATACAAATTGCAACAAATGGTCCATTGCGATATAAATTGCAACAATGGGTCCATTGTAAATATAAATTGCAACAAAAGGTTTATTATAAATACTAATTGCAACAAATGGTATGTTATAAATATAAACTGCAACAAATGGTCCATTGTAAATGTTACACCGGCCGTTCTCACACAGGAGAAACTACACCGGTTGTCACTATAAGTAGTGCGAGTCACCAGAGACACAGATAGGAAAAATCACAGTCTTGTAACTGTCTAGCCAAGAGCTAGTCACTTTCTTACTTTGTTAATACACTTGTTAAACCAACCCTCGACTTGACGTCCTTTATTTATTATTTACTGTGGAACAACTTCACAACAGATTGGCGACGAGGAATCGAAACGATTTCACTGCAAAAAATCACCCAAAGTGATTCGCAAGATCTTCACGGAAAAAAACCCATCTTCGTCAGATATTTTGATTCGCAAGGATTAACAGCCAATTAACTACTGAGTAGTTAAGCGAAAAAAAACCCCAAAAACCACAAACTCAAAACTTGCTATCAAAAATCGAAAACTAAAAACCGCGAAAGACATTTTCAATTATTGAAATAATTGAATACACTGATACCTTTATTTTTTTTCTCTTCAAGTTTCACTGACTCGTTAAGATAAATGTTATCCGCGTCAACTATTACAGATATTGTGTAAGTTTGTCGTTATTATTAGGACAACATCTGATATTTGAGCAAAATCCGGATTGACTATTTATTAAAACGGTCTACCACAGAATTGTCGAGAGAAAAGGACGGACATTAAAAAATATATATTCGCGTAAGTCATTTGTGCTTCTAACAAAGAACTGTTAAAGAAGGACAAAAAATGGGTCTGGACGCAAGAGTGCGAAGAAGCGTTTCAGAAAATTAAAGATATCTTAACGTCTGACTTGTTCCTGGCACATTATAATCCCAAGCGTGATATTGTATTTGCAAGCGATGCCAGCAACTATGGTATAGGAACATGCATATTGCACAAAATGGATGATGGAAAATTAAAACCCATAGCCCATGTATCCCGAACACTTCTACCAGCCGAAAAAAACTACTCTAAAATTGAGAAAGAGGCTCTAAGCATTATATTCGCGGTAAAGAAATTTCATCGTTTCCTGCACGGTAGACAATTTCTCTTACAAACAGACCCCACACCCTTATTAACGATTTTCGGATCGAAAAAGGGACTACCACAACACACTGCGAATAGACTCCAAAGATGGGGTACCATTCTTCTTAACTACAATTGTCAAATGGAGTATGTACCATCTAAGAAATTTGGTCATGCAGACGGGTTATCAAGGTTGATACCTAAGCAGACAGAACCCATTGGAGGATATCGTGATAGCAGCCATTCAAGCGGAAGCTGAAGTAAATAATAAGTTATGTGAAACAATAAGAGAACTTCCAGTAACGCTTGATGAGATTAAGAGTAAGGCAGAGGTGGATGAATTTATCATAAGCACGAAAGAAAAAATCAGCAATAGCCAACTAGATGATGGAATTTATTCAATTTGCGACAACGTCCTGTTATATAGCGACAGGTTTGTAATTCCTATGACATTACAGAAAAGAATGCTCAAGGATTCCATGTAGGACATCCAGGCATATCGAGAATGAAAAGCCTTATGCGCTCTTTCGTTTACTGGCCAAACATGGATAAGCATATCGAAGAAAAAGTCAGGGAGTGTAGAGGATGCGCCTTAGCTACGAACGCTCCTTCAACTCAATTCGGATCGTGGACTAAACCGGACCGACCTTGGTCTAGAATTCACTTAGATTTTGCGGGACTACTGGATGGGTTCTACTATCTCATTGTTGTAGACAGCCTAGCTAAGTGGCCGGAAGTACAAAAATGCAAGAACCCCACATCCGAGGCAGCTATCAACTTCCTATACGAACTATTCGCTAGGTTTGTAGTAGTAGACTGCATTGTCACCGACAATGGTACTCAATTCACGTCTACTGAATTTAAACACCTTTGCGAGGATCATCTCATCGAGCATATAACAATCCCTCCATACCATCCAAGAAGCAATGGACAGCGGAGAGATTCGTTCACACATTCAAGAGAGCTCTAAAAAAAGCTAGTGGATCACCGACGGATAAGTCAATCCAACAGTTTCTGCAGGTTTACAGAGTCACTCCGAATGCAAACATCGAAACGTCGAAAAAACCTGCTGAGGTCATGCACGGACGCAAGGTTAGATCGATTTTCCACAAGTTGTTACCAAACCAGGATAGGGCAAATATAAAAAGAACGATAACAAAAAAACGGTATAAAGTTGGCGAAAAAGTTTTTTATAAGATCTACAGAAACAATAGAACTTTCTGGGAGTCCGGCACTGTGGATAAACAAATAGGCAACATGGTCTATTTGATTAAGGGACCAGAGTTCGTGCACAAACGTCACACTAACCAAATCCGGAAAATATATTCGAACAGTGAGGTGACCAGATCGCCCTAGGAGGACATCATGGATGCAGTGTTTGATACTTTTCAGGTACCCATACTAGAGACTGCTCCTGAGATTAGGAGATCAAATAGAAAACGGAAATCGACTGAGTTGATGATGGTGATTCCCAAACAAAAACGTTATTAATCCCCAGAGGGGATATTTTCAATGGGGGGTGTTACACCGGCCGTTCTTACACAGGAGAAACTACACCGGTTGTCACTATAAATAGTGCGAGTCACCAGAGACATAGAAGACAAAGCACAGTCTTGTAACTGTCTAGCCAAGAGCTAGTCACTTTCTTACTTTGTTAATACACTTGTTAAACCAACCCTCGACTTGACTTCCTTTATTTATTATTTACTGTGGAACAACTTCACAGCAGTAAATATAAATTCCAACAAATGGTCCATTGTAAATACAAATTTCAAAAAATGGTCAATTGTAAATACAAATTGCAACAAATGGTCCATTGTAAATATAAATTGCAACAAATGTTCCATTGTAAATATAAATTGCAACAAATGGTTCATTGTAAATATAAATTGCAAAAAATGGTCCATTGTAAATATAAATTGCACAAATGGTCCATTGTAAATACAAATTGAAAAAAATGGTCCATTGTAGATACAAATTGCAAAAAATGGTTCATTGTAAATACAAATTGCAACAAATTGTCCATTGTAAATATAAATTGCAACAAATGGTCCATTATAAATATCAATTGCAACAAATGGTTCATTGTAAATATAAATTGCAAAAAATGGTCTATTATAAATACAAGGTGGGCCAAAATAAGAGTCCTACTTTTAAATTTGAATAACTTGAATTTGAATAACTTCCACAAAATAAAAGTTAAACTCACCAAACTTTATGTGTGTGTAGACTGACCCTTCCGAGATGTTTTGAAATAAACAAAACAAATTGTAGCCGAAAAACACTTCTTAAAACTTACAAAAACTAAAGTATTGTTTTTTACACTGTTTTGGGTTTTTTAAGCAAAAATAATGTTTTCTAAATGAGGGTACGTTCCTTAGGGCTAATACGGCCCATGCTTGCTTCGGAAGGGGTCCTTTACTTATTCTAAGAAAAACCAAAAAAAAACAAACCAATAAATAAAAAAGTTATGAATTTTTAAAAATAAGACCCTTATTTTTGCCCACCCTGTATAAATTGCAACAAATGGTCCATTGTAAATACACATTTAAAAAAATGGTCCATTGTAAATACAAATTGCAACAAATGGTCCATTGTAAATACAACTTGCAACAAATGGTCCATTGTAAATACAAATTGCAAAAAATGGTCCATTGTAAATACAAATTGCAACAAATGGTTCATTGTAAATATAAATTGCAACAAATGGTCCATTGTAAATACAAATTTCAAAAAATGGTCCATTGTAAATAGAAATTGCAACAAATGGTTCATTGTAAATATAAATTTCATAAAATGGTCCATTGTAAATATAAATTGCAACAAATGGTCTATTGTAAATTTGACTGTATATCATAAGATTTTCTTTTTGCTTTTGCGATTCATCTTATAATGTCTTTTTGACTGATTTATTCATTACAGCTTAACGAAGTTGTTACTGGTGCGAAATGCCAATCGGAAATAACCTGCCAACTCAACGGTAAGGTGAAGACAGAAAAGATGAAACCATGTGGCGCCAATAGTGTATGCGGTCTTGTCGATGGAGTCCGTGGTTGTGTGTGTAATAAAGGATTTCATCTCCAAGGCGGGAAATGCATATCAACAGGTATTCAATTGTTTTTGTTTTGTTTTTTTTCTTGTTTTTATTAGGAAGTTATGCCTTGATTTGAGATACATTTTGTATTAAACTTTAAATTAAAAAATAAAATACAATAAACACTAACCATAACCCTAAAACAATATAATAAATGTTACTATTTTAACTTAGTTTATCGATTACGTATTATATTAGGGGAACTATTCTATCTGTCTGCGCTATTTTGTTGATTTGAAATCGATAACCCCAGTCATGCGATTTCCATTGATTCCGGCCGTTTCTCTACATCTATTTTAGTATATAGATATGTATAATGAAAAAATCAAAGCCAACAACTATGTTAGTTATGTATTCATCAACGTTTCGTCTTTATTGAAAGACTTCCTTAGGATGAAGAAACAATGTAGAAAAGAATATTAATTTTTATTATCATCAGTAGTCTGTCTCATTCAAAGTGAATATTGAATTTTTCTTTTTGTTTTCATGTTGTTTTCAGTGAATGATTTTATTAAAATCTTACACATTTCCATATATAGTTTTAAGTATATACATAATATTGAAAATGAGGTAATAAAAAACGTTTGATTTAAGTTGTCAGAAATGTAGAGACCTCTTCCTTTACTAGCTCAATGTTTCAGAAATCAAGGAGAATTGTAATAGAGTATTCGAATACCTATGTAGTTCATATAAAGATCAAGTTTTAGCCCCAGGAAGGGCCCCCTTGTTTTGTGAGAACTTCAACTGAAGTAAAATGAAACAAAAAAGGTAGCGTTCTCTATTAATATATAGATAGATATAGATACGGCGATAAAGAGAGAGAAAGAGTGACGAAGAGAGAAGGGCAGGCAGATAAACAGACGAACGGAGACAATTTGCGTACTGAATATACAAACATTCTTCACTTACATTTTATCATATTAAAATTAAAAAATAGATTATTCGATTTTAATATAATTTGTTTTAATCGGAAGATAGAATCAAAACCACACAGGTAGGGACACATGTAGAGATTAAGGAACACTTCCATTGTCTTCCTCATTATATTTTACATGAATATACACTTTTAGATTTATGTAGATTTTCTATAGAGAACAAACAAATACATACACACAGACATTGAATGTATATATATACATATAAATATATATATATATATATATATATATATATATATATATATATAGAGAGAGAGAGAGAGAAAGTGAGAGAGAAAGAGAGACTGACAGACAGACAGACAGACATACAGACAGAGAAAGAGAGAGACATATATATAAACAGAGATGTGATTTCGTGACAAAACTTTAATTAAAAACTTAAATGTTAAGTAATTTGGATTATTATAATACGTTTCCTTTGGCTTAAAGTGGATCCGTGTGCATTGGAATGGTGGAACGTGCAAAGCAGATGTGACTGCAATAAACGATTTATTTATAAATGTAATACATACATACATATGCATATATATATATATATATTTATTAATTTTGGGGGGCTTGCGTTCGGTGTATCAATTTCATGCCCGCTCCTATGTGTGATTGGTTAGGTTGTGTTCATTTATACTTATATATATTTACGTAGATAATTGTAGTCATACTTATATATATCTTCCACTTTATGTGTGCTTATCCTGGCTAGTTTCTTTGTCTTCTTTAACTCTTATACCTTCACCACCTCCGCCTACCGACTCCGCTATACTAGCTCCGTAGGTACGAAAAGGAAAAAGAAAAAGAAAAAGAAAATAAATGAAAATAAATAAAAAAATAAGGAAAAAGAAATAAAGAAGAATATGTCACCTACTTTTCAAATCATATTTCAATGTCGCTAAAAGTCTTCTCATATGGTCCAATCGGATCAGCGTTTCCTTCTTCCATGTGTGTGACTTTCAAAATATTTTTTTTCCCAAATCTTCACTTTTCTGAGGACGTTCGTTTATACGAACGAAACCGGTCAAATCTCTTGTTTTTGTTTTTTACCTGCATTTTAACCGGTTTTCCTTTTGTCTTTTTTCGCACATTCTGTCTACCACGGCATTTCATTTTCATGACTTATCGTGCACCTTACCCCATATATATATATATATATATATATATATATATATATATATATATATATATATATATATATATATATATATATATATATGCATATGTATTTCAAAACTCTTCAGACGAGAAAACCCTTTTCCACAAGATGACAATTTTGACACCAATCTATCAGCGCGCAAGAAAGTCGGTCATGCTCAAACTATTGGCGGGATCGACTAGACTCGACCGTCTCTTCTTCTTTAACCACACGCATAGATACCGAGACACACTCATACATACACCCACGCTAATACACACAAACATACATACACACTTATATCCTCTTCCTCAATCACATGCACACACACCGAGACACACTCACAAACACACACATCCACGCTTATACGTACACATTTATACACTCGCAAACATACATACGCACTTATATATAGATGTAAAAATAAAGACATATATACAAATATCGTCTGAATATTTTTGAAACGTATTTTGTCTGCTTGTCTTTTCTTTTTCTTTATTATGATTATATATGCATATGTATATACTTTATATTGTCGTAAATATATATGTTTACATCATAAAACGCCGCTAAAATGCTAAATAAAATGTCAACGTAATTTTTATAATTATTTGTACTTTCACATGTTTTAAAGTGGATCCGTGTGGATTGAAACCTTGTAAAAATGGTGGAACTTGCAAAAGAGACGGACAGAAATACACATGTGACTGCAACAAAGGATTTATTGGGACACATTGTGAAAAATGTAAGTATTGATTTACTCCTCTCCAGGAGTTAGGCACAAGGCCAGTTTTTATCTTACTCCCACAAGTAAGATGTTAACTAAGCTCGGGTCGGGAAAGTGGGGTTTAAAAATTGACTGGGCAGCCCCGTCGGCATTCCCCGGTAGGGGCGCCTCAGGCAGTAAGCAATAAACTTACTCCTCCCCAAAGAGGGGAGGCGAAGCCTGCGAGGGTGGACCTCCTAGAACTGCACAAGACAGACCCATAGACCGGCGTAAATCAAGCCCCGGAGGCCAAGACAATACCAGTCTATTGGGTGCAGTATCCATCGGAACAGATTCTACACTTTGATCTTAGCCAAAAAAAGGTAAGTAATTTCTTCATTAAATATTTTTGTCCAAACCTCACAACTTTCAAATATATCTGGCTAATATGTTTACTAATACGTAAACACTTATCAAAGTTAACAGCCATTCGATTATACGCGTTTATGAGATGTATTCACCGTAACTTAAATTATGAAGAATATGAGATGATTGAAAATAATCAATTGTATAAAAATGTTATTACTCATGAGTGTGTATGACTATATTCATTTGTTATGAGAAAACGCCGCTTAAAATCTAATTAATGCGAACGTAATGTTAATAATTATTTAAATTTTCACATTTTTTAAAAGTTGATCCGTGTGGATTTGGACTATGTAAAAATGGTGGAACTTGCAATAGAGACGGTCAAATATACACATGTGACTGCAAGAAAGGATTTATTGGAAAAGATTGTGGAAAGGGTAAGTAATTGCTTCATTAAATATTTCTTACTATCTTTTAATGAGATAACAATGATTTCTATAATCACATTTCTCAAAGATACTGGATAATATTCTCGAATTATATTCATATAATTACTTTCCATGTCATTCTTCTCTAGGCTATTTATACTTTCGGATTTGGAGTTTTATGTATGAGATCAAATCAGTCGTCTTGAGAAAGTCTTTGTATAAAGACGAAACGTCGATGAATGTATAAAGAAATTCGATATTCCTTCTCTCATGTTCATATATATATATATATATATATATATATATATATATATATATATATAGATAGAGAGAGAGAGAGAAGAAAAAAGAGTGATAAATATGCGATGATTGTCCAAATTTATTTCAAATTTCAATTGTTCAATGCAAGGTGTATTCAGAATTAAACTAGTGTTTATTATTCTTTCCTTAAGCCAAGGCTTTTCAAAGATCGAGATCTTATCATCAGAGGAGAAATACAGAGGATTATCTAGAAGGTTGTGCGTCACAGTTGTGTTGTCATTGCTTACCAATTTTATAAATCGAGCGCGGTCAAGCATAATGTCTTCTAATATTTTATATTACGATGCGTTATCTGTCAATAATTAACCGTCCGTTCCTAAACTCATTCATGTAAACATTTAACCTTTCGTTTTAAAAATTCGACATCTGGACTGTCCTAGTCTCACACAAAGCCATTCTGTATGTAACACTTGCCTGGATGGTGTTTATAGGTGAAAATATACATTGTGACATTTAATATTATGCATGAAATAATTTATTGCGAAATATAAACCGACATGGTTTCTGGTTTGTTACATAATCACGGATATAATATTGTTAAGGAAGAGGCTATGTTGCTGGTCCCGGCAAAATAACGACCTCTTCGTTATTTTGCCGGGACCGGCCGTTTCTCTACATCTATTTTAGTATATAGATATGTATAATGAAAAAATCAAAGCCAAAAACTATGTTAGTTATGTATTCATCAACGTTTCGTCTTTATTGAAAGACTCCCTTAGGATGAAGAAACAGTGTAGAAAAGAATATTAATTTTGATTATCATCAGTAGTCTGTCTCATTCAAAGTGAATATGGAATTTTTCTTTTTGTTTTCATGTTGTTTTCAGTGAATGATTTTATTAAAATCTTACACATTTCCATATATAGTTTTAAGTATATACATAATATTGAAAATGAGGTAATAAAAAACGTTTGATTTAAGTTGTCAGAAATGTAGAGACCTCTTCCTTTACTAGCTCAATGTTTCAGAAATCAAGGAGAATTGTAATAGAGTATTCGAATACCTATGTAGTTCATATAAAGATCAAGTTTTAGCCCCAGGAAGGGCCCCCTTGTTTTGTGAGAACTTCAACTGAAGTAAAATGAAACAAAAAAGGTAGCGTTCTCTATTAATATATAGATAGATATAGATACGGCGATAAAGAGAGAGAAAGAGTGACGAAGAGAGAAGGGCAGGCAGATAAACAGACGAACGGAGACAATTTGCGTACTGAATATACAAACATTCTTCACTTACATTTTATCATATTAAAATTAAAAAATAGATTATTCGATTTTAATATAATTTGTTTTAATCGGAAGATAGAATCAAAACCACACAGGTAGGGACACATGTAGAGATTAAGGAACACTTCCATTGTCTTCCTCATTATATTTTACATGAATATACACTTTTAGATTTATGTAGATTTTCTATAGAGAACAAACAAATACATACACACAGACATTGAATGTATATATATACATATAAATATATATATATATATATATATATATATATAGAGAGAGAGAGAGAGAGAGAGAAAGTGAGAGAGAAAGAGAGACTGACAGACAGACAGACAGACATACAGACAGAGAAAGAGAGAGACATATATATAAACAGAGATGTGATTTCGTGACAAAACTTTAATTAAAAACTTAAATGTTAAGTAATTTGGATTATTATAATACGTTTCCTTTGGCTTAAAGTGGATCCGTGTGCATTGGAATGGTGGAACGTGCAAAGCAGATGTGACTGCAATAAACGATTTATTTATAAATGTAATACATACATACATATGCATATATATATATATATATATATATATTTATTTATTTTGGGGGGCTTGCGTTCGGTGTATCAATTTCATGCCCGCTCCTATGTGTGATTGGTTAGGTTGTGTTTATTTATACTTATATATATTTACGTAGATAATTGTTGTCATGCTTATATATATCTTCCACTTTATGTGTGCTTATCCTGGCTAGTTTCTCTGTCTTCTTTCACTCTTATACCTTCACCACCTCCGCCTACCGACTCCGCTATACTAGCTCCGTAGGTACGAAAAGGAAAAAGAAAAAGAAAATAAATGAAAATAAATTAAAAAAATAAGGAAAAAGAAATAAAGAAGAATATGTCACCTACTTTTCAAATCATATTTCAATGTCGCTAAAAGTCTTCTCATATGGTCCAATCGGATCAACGTTTCCTTCTTCCATGTGTGTGACTTTCAAAATATTTTTTTTCCCAAATCTTCACTTTTCTGAGGACGTTCGTTTATACGAACGAAACCGGTCAAATCTCTTGTTTTTGTTTTTTACCTGCATTTTAACCGGTTTTCCTTTTGTCTTTTTTCACACATTCTGTCTACCACGGCATTTCATTTTCATGACTTATCGTGCACCTTACCCCATATATATATATATATATACATATATATATATATATATATATATATATATATATATATATATATATATATATATATATATATATATATGCATATGTATTTCAAAACTCTTCAGACGAGAAAACCTTTTCCACAAGATGACAATTTTGACACCTATCTATCAACGCGCAAGAATGTCGGTCATGCTCAAACTATTGGCGGGATCGACTAGACTCGACCGTCTCTTCTTTTTTAACCACACGCATAGACACCGAGACACACTAATACATACACCCACGCTAATACTCACAAACATACATACACACTTATATCCTCTTCCTCAATCACATGCACACACACCGAGACACACTCACAAACACACACATCCACGCTTATACGTACAAATTTATACACTCGCAAACATACATACGCACTTATATATAGATGTAAAAATAAAGACATATATACAAATATCGTCTGAATATTTTTGAAACGTATTTTGTCTGCTTGTCTTTTCTTTTTCTTTCTTTATTATGATTATATATGCATATGTATATACTTTATATTGTCGTAAATATATATGTTTACATCATAAAACGCCGCTAAAATGCTAAATAAAATGTCAACGTAATTTTTATAATTATTTGTACTTTCACATGTTTTAAAGTGGATCCGTGTGGATTGAAACCTTGTAAAAATGGTGGAACTTGCAAAAGAGACGGACAGAAATACACATGTGACTGCAACAAAGGATTTATTGGGACACATTGTGAAAAATGTAAGTATTGATTTACTCCTCTCCAGGAGTTAGGCACAAGGCCAGTTTTTATCTTACTCCCACAAGTAAGATGTTAACTAAGCTCGGGTCGGGAAAGTGGGGTTTAAAAATTGACTGGGCAGCCCCGTCGGCATTCCCCGGTAGGGGCGCCTCAGGCAGTAAGCAATAAACTTACTCCTCCCCAAAGAGGGGAGGCGAAGCCTGCGAGGGTGGACCTCCTAGAACTGCACACGACAGACCCATAGACCGGCGTAAATAAAGCCCCGGAGGCCAAGACAATACCAGTCTATTGGGTGCAGTATCCATCGGAACAGATACTACACTTTGATCTTAGCCAAAAAAAGGTAAGTAATTTCTTCATTAAATATTTTTGTCCAAACCTCACAACTTTCAAATATATCTGGCTAATATGTTTACTAATACGTAAACACTTATCAAAGTTAACAGCCATTCGAGTATACGCGTTTATGAGATGTATTCACCGTAACTTGAATGATGAAGAATATGAGATGATTGAAAATAATCAATCGTATAAAAATGTTATTACTCATGAGTGTGTATGACTATATTCATTTGTTATGAGAAAACGCCGCTTAAAATCTAATTAATGCGAACGTAATGTTAATAATTATTTAAATTTTCACATTTTTTAAAAGTTGATCCGTGTGGATTTGGACTATGTAAAAATGGCGGAACTTGCAACAGAGACGGTCAAATATACACATGTGACTGCAAGAAAGGATTTATTGGAAAAGATTGTGGAAAGGGTAAGTAATTGCTTCATTAAATATTTCTTACTATCTTTTAATGATAACAATGATTTCTATAATCACATTTCTCAAAGATACTGGATAATATTCTCGAATTATATTCATATAATTACTTTCCATGTCATTCTTCTCTAAGCTATTTATACTTTCGGATTTGGAGTTTTATGTATGAGATCAAATCAGTCGTCTTGAGAAAGTCTTTGTATAAAGACGAAACGTCGATGAATGTATAAAGAAATTCGATATTCCTTCTCTCATGTTCATATATATATATATATATATATATATATATATATATATATATATATATATATATATAGAGAGAGAGAGAGAGAGAGAGAGAGAGAGAGAGAAGAAAAAAGAGTGATAAATATGCGATGATTGTCCAAATTTATTTCAAATTTCAATTGTTCAATGCAAGGTGTATTCAGAATTAAACTAGTGTTTATTATTCTTTTCTTTAAGCCAAGGCTTTTCAAAGATCGAGATCTTATCATCAGAGGAGAAATACAGAGGATTATCTAGAAGGTTGTGCGTCACAGTTGTGTTGTCATTGCTTACCAATTTTATAAATCGAGCGCGGTCAAGCATAATGTCTTCTAATATTTTATATTACGATGCGTTATCTGTCAATAATTAACCGTCCGTTCCTAAACTCATTCATGTAAACATTTAACCTTTCGTTTTAAAAATTCGACATCTGGACTGTCCTAGTCTCGCACAAAGCCATTCTGTATGTAACACTTGCCTGGATGGTGTTTATAGGTGAAAATATAAATTGTGACATTTAATATTATGCATGAAATAATTTATTGCGAAATATAAACCGACATGGTTTCTGGTTTGTTACATAATCACGGATATAATATTGTTAAGGAAGAGGCTATGTTGCTGGTCCCGGCAAAATAACGACCTCTTCGTTATTTTGCCGGGACCGGCAAAATAACGAGCCCTCGTTATTCTGCCGGGACCGGCAAAATAACGAAGGTTCGTTATTTTGCCGGCTTATGTTTTTTTAACCTAACTGTTATGGCTTTGTGAAATAAAGAGTAATGAAATAAATAAGGACAAATATTTAATAACAATTAATTTTCATCGTCATCGTTATTCTGTCGGTTATTTTAATCTTATGAAATGAAAATATAAAAGAAATATCTGCTTTTAATACAGAAAACATTAATTAAATGAACGAAAATATTACAGACAATTAGATTCTGTAGTTGGATTTAGAAGTAATTTGCGTCGGATCAAAAATGTTTAAGTTATTTAAGAAAAAAATAGTTTTCATTCATTGATATGAAAAATAAATAAGTTTTGTTAAGAAATCTGATTATTAAAAATAATTAAAGATAAGTCCCTAAAGCAATTAAATCAGATAACAGTACGTTTATATAATTTCAGTTTGATAAACAGTTTAAACAGCAATTTTAAAACTGATTTTTCACTATAGTTTAAGATAAATGTTAGGACTATTTCTCATCATTTCACTAAATTAACCATTAAATTGAATATTTTTCTTGCGATATAATAACAACAGTAGTAATTGTCAATAATTTCAACTGCTACATGTAACGACGAATTTTAATGCAAAGTTGAATTGTTTTTACAAACAAACATTGTGAGGTAGAGAGTTATATTTAAAAAGTAGACATAAACGGGGTTCAAACCGCATTACTTGTACTTAAAAACATAATTTGTATTTTTTTTTTACAATAAAAACAATACGTAAATGCACATAGAAATTCATCGTACTTACTTAGTCTATGGTGAAATAAAACTTATCTTTTTCGTAAGTCGTGGCGAAAATCGCCGCCGTATGACTTATTTATTTAATTTTAAAAAGTAGTCAGAAGTTTTAATTATTGGAAAAACGTTGAAATCAAAAATAAACCGGCAGTTAAGTTGACTCGTGAAATATTCACTGTTAACAACATTACCACTTTTGATATTCACCCACGTGCGTCAAATTGACATTAAAATATTAACATGTTTGTTTTTTCAGGAGAACCAGATTGTTACTGCTCAGCATCCGGTGATCCACATTATCGGACATTTGACGGACAGATGATTCATTTCATGGGAATTTGCAAATATACCTTGGCTACAAACACGACAGGAGCACCCCATTTCTTTGCTGTTGAAGTTAAGAATGAACACCGTGGAAACACTCGAGTATCTTATACTCGAATGGTTGATGTAAAAATAAACAGTGTTACAATTCGACTTTTACCACGAAATATAATACTCGTAAGTACAACAATTTCCTAAATTATTCATGAACAAGAAACGATATTGATGGGGTAAAAAACAAAACATTGGTATACATATAAAATTGCTGTTTTTTTAAAAATTAATTTAAGTAGCTGATTTTTACAATTATTCGATATTTAAGTTTATTAAATTGTAATAAACATTGAATTAATTGTTTGTGAAATGACTCTTATTTATGCAGTGTATATTACGTATTTTAAGTTTTTCGTGGTTGATTTAAAAATGAATTACATGCAAATATAAAAGTAGAAAGACAACATTGATTTACTTATAAAATTGCTGTAACGTTAAACATTGGAGTAGAAAGAAAATAAGTATTGTTTTGTAATAATAAACTCTCAGGTATACACGATTATCCATGTATTTTACCATCATTGTAGGTGAATGGAGAAAAAAGGTCACTTCCAATCAACAGCGATTTGGGATACGCGATCACATATTCTGGTGGCTGGGTTACGGTTTCAACAAAATGGGGTCTCCACGTTCAGTTTGACGGAAAACATCGAGTATCAGTGAAAGTTCCGAATACATTTTCCAACAAGTTGACCGGAATCTGTGGAAACTGCAACCGAAAGAAGGATGATTACCGAACGAAAGAAGGAGAAGACGTGTCGAAAAATCGCAACAGATTTTCGCTGATCGGAAACAGTTTTAAGGTGGCAGACGACAGCGACAAACCACAAACTAAGTAAGTCAAATAGTTTTCAGATCCTGCACTTTTATTATAGACAAATGCACGTATTTCATGTTTAAACAGATTTATTATACAATCACGCAGTTTATGATACTACAGATGTAGCAAAAATATAGGTGAACAGAAAATAAACAGCCCAAATGATTTCCTTATTAGTTACATATTTTCTATTTTTATGCGTTCATAATAAAGAAAACGTTTTTTCAAAGAACATTATGGTGAAACAAAATATTCAAATGAATGGAGAGCCATGATCATCGATGTCTGCAAACAGACTTGATATCTGAAGAAGTAGATTGTCGAATAATCTAAAAAAATACTATTGTAAATTGTGAGAAAAATACGTGTCATAAGGTTGTCCGTGATCGAAGTGACTTTTGACTTGCTGAAAGTCTAAACCTAGTAACGCCCCTGGTTTTGTTTTTAATCCATCATGCTGCGTAATCTGTATATCTGTCGATTACTGATTATTTAAGAGCATTTCTCCATTCTGGCAGGTGAGATTTGCAGAGTTATGTTGATTGTTACATTTTTAAGTGTTATTTCTAATAAAGATAATCTTTTTTTGCTCCGTGACTTCTGACTAAGTAAGGGTCGCGATTTAACAATATTTCGAAATTTTTTACACCTCGCCCAACTCTGATCTATTTACTACCCCTTGTCGTGGAAGGAATTTTGGACAAAATATATGAAAACTAATTTTAACGCGTTTTCCTTAATTCGTTTGTTGTGTATCATAACTGATGTCTACTTTTATTTTTTAGATGTGACGTAACCGATGTCAACATGAAATGCCCACCAGCGCAAACACGAAGATGTGACGTCATCATACATGCTACTTTCGGTGCATGCAGGAATAAGCTCGGCCCGATACGCGTCAAAGAATACATTGAATCTTGCAAAATAGACACGTGTATGTATCAGGGAAACAAAGACAATAGCAACGATGTTTTCTGCGAATCGATTGAAGGATTTGTACGCGAATGTGAAGAATCAGGAATTGCTGTTAATTGGAGAAGAGTTTCAAAGTGTGGTATGTTTATTAAACCAATTATTTTACTTTCAAAATATCAACCGACAATAAAACGGCCGTTAAACATGTTCAGAAAAATGCCCAGAATAAAATATAATGAAGGAAATAGATACATTAAGATTATATATATATATATATATATATATATATATATATAGGTATATGAATATATATATATATATATATATATATATATATATTGGTACAGAAAAATTAGTACATCAGTATCGTCGGTTTCAAGTTCAGAATGGCTTAACCATCCGGCTCTCTTAAGAAATGTTATGTCACGTGTCACTCTCGTTTGGATGCGTTAATTGTTTAGAGTGTTATGTATATTTGTTTAAAATTAGTGTTAGGGAGGTTTCATAAGGTTTGAAAAAGGGGGTGAAATGTAAAAGTTGAGATTTAAAAATGGAAAAGATTTTAAAATATAAAAAAATAAAAAATATTTTCATACAAATCCCGTCAGTCAATATTTATGAGGGGCGTATATTTGGCCGTTACTGTTTTGAGGGTTAATTATGTGTCTTCTAGAGAATGTTAAAGAGAGAAATGGGTTTATAGATGATACTTAGGACAAAATAAAGAGGTTAAAAAGCACATTAAATTTAAATTCAAGGCCTGGATTAAATGACTTTAAATCAATTCAAAGGGAGTTTAAATAAAGATTGAATCCGGGCCCGGTCCTGGCTGCTTGGTAATCGGTCTAAGGTCAGTAACTCTGCAGGGTTCTTGAATGAGTTTGTATTTGGCATTTAACATTATTAACCAACAAACTAATATAAATTATATATATACATATATATATATATATATATATATATATATATATATATATATATATATATATATATATATATATATGATAATTTTATTTACACAGACATGTACAAAATCTGCGACACTGGCATGTCGATGTTATCGATCAACAGTTACTATAAACTGAGATCTCATCAGGAAGAGTTAGAATCCGATCTTAACCTCAGATCATATTTGGAGAGAATGAAGTGGAGGGATAGAGAAAGAGAAGAAGAAGGAAAGAAATTTAACATTTCAAAAATTAAAGCAGTTAAAAAATTAAAATTAAAAATTAAAAAATCTAAAAATCTAAGAAACAAAAAACAAAAATCTAAAATCTAGAATCTGAAACAAACAGGGCAAATAAATAAATAAATAAATAAATAAATAAATAAATAAAAATATAAGGTGGAAAGAGGAACAAGTAATGATGAGGGGAGAGGTGGTCGGAAGGTAGACACATAGAGGAAAAAGAAGGAGAGAGAGAGGGCGTCTGTTGATTCAGATCGGGATGGAAGGAGGGGGGTAGACATGCACGAATCAAGTGTCAAAAAATCGTCGACTTTATAAATGTATTTTTCCAAGTGAACTGTAATATTCTGTATATGTGTGTATGCGTGCGAGCAAACTGGTCTGATTGTTGTGGTGGTGGGGCGGTGATCAAATGTGTCGCGATTCTGGGTTTATATTGTCTTTATAATTTGTCTGGAGTTATTTGAATAAATAAGTATATTCGTTAAATGTAACAGGAATAGTAGTAATAATAATAATAATAATAATAATAATAATAATAATAATAATAATAATAAAAATACTAAAAATACTAAAAAATACTAAAAAATATTTAAAAATATTAAAAAAATTACAAAAACCGTTATCGATTTTGCCACACTTCTATCTGATATTTCTGTAGATGAAATCAATATAATTAGAAAATGCAGAAATACAGTACTAATCTGTAAACATGAACAATTGACTAAAAGTAATCAATTTGGATCTTTTGATGTTTCTATGGGTTCCCTGGACTCAGCAGAAGTCACTGATCTAGTTGGTCTTTACATACTATATAATCTCACAAAAAACATTAGCATTGAAATATAGGCCTATATAGGGATGACGGATTACTAATAGTAAAGAACTCAAATGGACAAAAATGTGAAAGAGTAAACAAAAATTATCCTTAGAGAAATGAAAAGATTAGATCTCAAAGTAGAAATAACATCTAACATTAAAATAGTTAATTTTCTATACGTAACATTCAACTTAGATAAAGAAACTTCTGAACCGTATACTAAAGACAATGCTAACCCGATCTATGTCCACCCACTCTCTAACCACCCAAAAACCATTATTCAACACATCCCCAGATCAATCGAAAAAAGAATTAGTGATAACTCTTCTAATGAAGAAATTTTGAACAAACATAAGGACTTTTACAATAAAGCGTTAAAGCAAAGTGGATAACACCCAAATTAAATTCACCAAACCTACACCTCCCAACAACAGACGCAAAAATAGGGGTAGAAAAATTATCTGGTTCACACCCCCATATAACAACATGGTTAAAAACAAACTCGGTAAAAGATTCTTAGACTTAATTAATCTACACTTCCCTCCCAACAATATACTTCATAAAATCTTTAATAAAAACACCGTCAAATTAAGCTATAGCTGTGGTGAAAATTTAGAAAAAATTATAAAAAAACATAACAACAAAATTCTAAATGAAAAAACTACCGCAACGAAAACAGCAAATACCAAGGCCTGTAACTGCACAAACAAAAAAGAATGCCCATTACAACATACTTGCCAAAGAACCCAATCAGTATATCAAGCAACCATCTCTACTAAAGAAAACCCAACCCTGAAAAAATTCTACATAGGTATGGCTGGTAATACCTTCAAAGAAAGATATACTGGACATAAGTGTTCTTTTAATAACCCTACATATAAAAAAAGAACCTCACTTTCTATATATTACTGGGAACTATACAACAATAACCTATCACCAACAGTAACCTGGAACACAATTAGAACTAGCACCTGTGGTTCCCTAAACTCACCTTGCTACCTTTGCCTAACAGAAAAACTTGAAATAATTAAATTTAGTGATAGGGGAAAACTTCTAAACAAAAAACAAGAAACATCAATTAACTGTAGGCATAATAGATTACACCTTCTTAGTAATCCACTCATAACCCCTTAGGCTGTTACTATATAAAAAACAAAAAACAAAAAACAAAACACCTCCCCATCAACTGAAAATTTTGTCAACACAACTATCATCTTATACCTTTTATTAATTATTATTATTTTTATTAGTAGTAGCATTTTTGTTTGTAGTATTATTTGTAGTAGTACTGTAAGCGGTAGTATTGGTTGGTATTATTATTATTATTATTATTATTATTATTATTATTATTATTATTATTATTATTATTATTATTATTATTATTATTATCATTATTATCATACCCACAACGATTAACACTAATTGTCATCTTCTGTATTTTTCTTTACTCTTAAATACCCCCCTTTTATGCTTATCCATTTACTGATTAATATTTCTATATTTCTTAGATTATTTTTTAGATTATATTTTTTAGATTATTTTTAGATTATCATTATCAATTATTTATTACTACTATTATTAATATCTTAAACTTAACTATTTAACATTGAATTATTTTTTTCATTTTTTTTCATTTTTTTTCAATTTTTCATTTCTGTACTTTTTATCAAGATAATTATTGTTATCAGTGGTGACATCATGTCTGACGTTACTATCATAGTTATTGTTATTTGCAGCAATGAAATTAACAGTATCACTATTATTATTAATAATATTGATATTGCCATGTTTTACCGTTACCTTACTTTTGTTTCCACTGCCATTTTTATTATTATTATTATTATTATTATTATTATTATTATTATTATTATTATTATTATTATTATTATTATTATTATTATTATTATTGCCACCATTATGACTACTTCTATAATTTTTCACTATCATCATTACTATTGTTAAGATTACTGGGATTACCACTCTGATTACTGTTGTCTGTTAAACCACTATTTTTATATGATCAGCATTATTGCAACCATTAACCCATATCATAATATCGGCAAACATTATCTTGTCATTATTTAATATTATTATGATAATCACTACCTCCTAGGTTTCCTAATATTTCTTAATTATTCTATTTCTTTCCTAAACCATTATTTTTATAAACTCTTAAATATTATTGACCACTATTATTATTACTATTTTTATTATTATTATTATTATTATTATTATTATTATTATTATTATTATTATTATTATTATTATTATTATTATTATTATTATTATTATTATTATTATTATTATTATTATTAATAATAATAATTAATAACGCCGGCATTTTCCAGTTATTCTTTTAGTTATATATTTTTTAATATTTTTAAATATTTTTTAGTATTTTTTAGTATTTTTAGTATTTTTATTATTATTATTATTATTATTATTATTATTATTATTATTATTATTATTATTATTATTATTATTATTATTATTATTATTATTATTATTATTATTATTATTATTATTATTATTATTATTACTACTATTCCTGTTACATTTAACGAATATACTTATTTATTCAAATAACTCCAGACAAATTATAAAGAAAATATAAACCCAGAATCGCGACACATTTGATCACCGCCCCACCACCACAACAATCAGACCAGTTTGCTCGCACGCATACACACATATACAGAATATTACAGTTCACTTGGAAAATACATTTATAAACTCGACGATTTTTTGACACTTGATTCGTGCATGTCTACCCCCCTCCTTCCATCCCGATCTGAATCAACAGACGTCCTCTCTCTCTCCTTCTTTTTCCTCTATGTGTCTACCTTCCGACCACCTCTCCCCTCATCATTACTTGTTCCTCTTTCCACCTTATATTTTTATTTATTTATTTATTTATTTATTTGCCCTGTTTGTTTCAGATTCTAGATTTTAGATTTTTGTTTTTTGTTTCTTAGATTTTTAGATTTTTAAATTTTTCTTTTTCATTTTTTAACTGCTTTAATTTTTGAAATGTTAAATTTCTTTCCTTCTTCTCTTTCTCTATCCCTCCACTTCATTCTCTCCAAATATGATGTGAGGTAAAGATCGGATTCTAACTCTGCCTGATGAGATCTCAGTTTATAGTAACTGTTGATCGATAACATCGACATGCCAGTGTCGCAGATTTTGTACATGTCTGTGTAAATAAAATTATCATATATAAAGCTTTATTTTGATATTGAGCACTTTTTATAAACCCGGTTAAAATTCTCTGGATTACCCCCCTGTGGATATTTTTTCACCTGGATTATTACCATTATTATATATATATATATATATATATATATATATATATATATATATATATATATATATATATAGTAATATAATTGTAATTCATTACATTTTGTATGTATATTCTAAAATTCACAATTTATATTTGCAGCCTTGAAATGTGATTCGAATAAAGTTTATCAATTCAACGCATTTGAATGTCAACCAAGCTGCACCAACCGAAAGCCAACATGTACAACTCGGTCAGAAGGATGTGTTTGTAAAAAGGGATTCATTCTCAGCGGTGATGAATGCGTTCACGTTTCGAAATGTGGCTGCGTCCATGAAGGAAACTACTTGAATGTAAGTAATTATTTCAAGATCAAAATACATAATTTATGAATTCATGAATTTATGAATTCATGAATTGATATAAATAATAATCGGAAGAAAATATTTCATACATCTTTCATATTACATTGATAAAGGTGTTAGTTATATCACAAATATAAAATTAAATTATTTTTTTTTTATAGTATTCAGTTATTTATTTATGTATTTATTTAATTGATATAAATAATGATCGTAAGACAATACCAACGTTAAATTTAATTCTCTATCCAATCCGATCCAATATTTGTTGAATTTATTCCATATGTAATTCTATTATCGTAAAATTTTCTCTATTCTTTTGCGATTTATTTCATCAAGTTTTCTTATTCTTTCATTACAGCTTAACGAAGTTGTTACTGATGCGAAATGCCAATCAAAAATAATCTGCCAACTCAACGGTAAGGTGAAGACAGAAAAGATGAAACTATGTGGAGCCAATAGTGTATGTGGTCTTGTCGACGGAGTCCGTGGTTGTGTGTGTAATAAGGGATTTCATCTACAAGGCGGGAAATGCGTGTCAACAGGTATTCAATTGTTTTTGTTTTCTAATTTTTATTAGAAAGTTATGCATTGATTTGAGATATATTTTGTATTTAACTTTGAATTTTAAAAAACAATACAATAAACCCTAACCCTAACCCTAAAACAAGATAATTAATGTTAGTATTTGAACTTAGTTCATTGATTTCAGATTATATTTAAGGAACTATTCTATCTATCTGCGCTTTTTTGTTGATTTGAAATCGATAACCCCAGTCATGCAATTCCCATTTATTCCGGCCGTTTCTCTACATCTATTTTAGTATATAGATATGTAAAATGAAAAAATCAAAGCCAAAAACTATGTTTCATCTTTATTGAAAGACTTCCTCAGGATGAAGAAACAATGTAGAAAAATCATAGTGAATATTAATTTTGATTTGTCAGGAAGTGTCCAGACTTCGGGATGGTTGCTTACGTGAATAAGCAAAACATGAAAATCATGATTTTGGTTATAGCGTTTTCAGCAGTGGTCTGTCTAATTTAAAAGACGCGAGGTGAATAGGGGATGGTGGAGTATAAAAATACACGTGTAAATCGCAGTTAATTTTGCTAACTATTCTGATTAAAGTTTGTAGCGAATCTGGTCATGTAATTTTGTAAAGACAATAATTCCAGTTTGATACTGTTTATCACTCAAACTGTAGATAGAAACATAAGTATATTTCAATAGAAAATATGTATTTTTCTTTTCTACATGATATTCGTTATACTTTATGATGCAGACTTTTATATCTTACCAATAACTTGGGATATTTCTTTTTCCAAACGTGTCTTTTACACCATATCAAATTTCGTATTTATTTAATGTTGAGAAAAAAATATATTACTTTTAACAAAGATATCTATTAAATATGATTCGAAGGATACAAAATTCCCTGTCCAAGATTTTATATCTTACCAATCACTACTGACGTAATTTTATAAGTCCCGATCATGACATATAGATGGCGCTACTAATACTAACTGTCTGCCATTTTTATAACTACTCACTTTAAAATTGGACTATATTCTAATTTTCATCAAATATTAACATGTTTATTTTTTTAGGAGGACCAGATTGTTACTGCTCAGCATCCGGTGATCCACATTATCAGACATTTGACGGACAAATGATTCATTTCATGGGAATTTGCAAATATACTTTGGCTACAAACACGACAGGAGCACCCCATTTCTTTGCTGTTGAAGTTAAGAATGAACACCGTGGAAACACGCGAGTATCTTATACTCGAATGGTTGATGTAAAAATAAACAGTGTTACAATTCGACTTTTACCACGAAATATAATACTCGTAAGTACAACAATTTCCTAAATTATTCATGAACAAGAAACGATATTGATGGGGTAAAAAACAAAACATTGGTTTACATATAAAATTGCTGTTTTTTAAAAATTAATTTAAGTAGCTGATTTTTACAATTATTCGATATTTAAGTTTATTAAATTGTAATAAACATTGAATTAATTGTTTGTGAAATGACTCTTATTTATGCAGTGTATATTACGTATTTTAAGTTTTTCGTGGTTGATTTAAAAATGAATTACATGCAAATATAAAAGTAGAGAGACAACATTGATTTACTTATAAAATTGCTGTAACGTTAAACATTGGAGTAGAAAGAAAATAAGTATTGTTTTGTAATAATAAACTCTCAGGTATACACGATTATCCATGTATTTTACCATCATTGTAGGTGAATGGAGAAAAAAGGTCACTTCCAATCAACAGCGATTTGGGATACGCGATCACATATTCTGGTGGCTGGGTTACGGTTTCAACAAAATGGGGTCTCCGCGTTCAGTTTGACGGGAAACATCGAGTATCAGTGAAAGTTCCGAATACATTTTCCAACAAGTTGACCGGAATCTGTGGAAACTGCAACCGAAAGAAGGATGATTACCGAACGAAAGAAGGAGAAGATGTGTCGAAAAATCGCAACAGATTTTCGCTGATCGGAAACAGTTTTAAGGTGGCAGACGACAGCGACAAACCACAAACTAAGTAAGTCAAATAGTTTTCAGATCCTGCACTTTTATTATAGACAAATACACGTATTTCATGTTTAAACAGATTTATTATACAATCACGCAGTTTATGATACTACAGATGTAGCAAAAATATAATTGAACAGAAAATAAACAGCCCAAATGATTTCCTTATTAGTTACATATTCTCTATTTTTATGCGTTCATAATAAAGAAAAACTTCCTGCTCTGTAAGAGCACTGCCTCTATAATAGGTAATAGCAACCCACTATAGGTAACGTTTTTTCAAAGAAAATTATGGTGAAACAAAATATTCAAATGATCATCGATGTCTGCAAACAGACTTGATATCTGAAGAAGTAGATTGTTGAATAATCTAAAAAAAATACTCTTGTAAATTGTGAGAAAAATACGTGTCATAAGGTTGTTCGTGATCGAAGTGACTTTTGACTTGCTGAAAGTCTAAACCTAGTAACGCCCCTGGTTTTGTTTTTAATCCATCATGCTGCGTAATCTGTATATCTGTCGATTACTGATTATTTAAGAGCATTTCTCCATTCTGGCAGGTGAGATTTACAGAGTTATGTTGATTGTTACATTTTTAACTGTTATTTCTAATAAAGATAATCTTTTTTTGCTCCTTGACTTCTGACTAAGTAAGGGTCGCGATTTAACAATATTTCGAAATTTTTTACACCTCACCCAACTCTGATCTATTTACCACCCCTTGTCGTGGAAGGAATTTTCGACAAAATATATGAAAACTAATTTTAACGCGTTTTCCTTAATTCGTTTGTTTTGTATCATAACTGATGTCTACTTTTATTTTTTAGATGTGACGTAACCGATGTAAACATGAAATGCCCACCAGCGCAAACACGAAGATGTGACGTCATCATACATGCTACTTTCGGTGCATGCAGGAATAATCTCGGCCCGATACGCGTCAAAGAGTACATTGAATCTTGCAAAATAGACACGTGTATGTATCAGGGAAACAAAGACAATAGCAACGACGTTTTCTGCGAATCGATTGAAGGATTTGTACGCGAATGTGAAGAATCAGGAATTGCTGTTAATTGGAGAAGAGTTTCAAAGTGTGGTATGTTTATTAAACCAATTATTTTACTTTCAAAATATCAACCGACAATAAAACGGCCGTTAAACATGTTCAGAAAAATGCCCAGAATAAAATATAATGAAGGAAATGGATACATAAGATTATATATATATATATATATATATATATATATATATATATATATATTGGTACAGAAAAATTAGTACATCAGTATCGTCGGTTTCAAGTTCAGAATGGCTTAACCATCCGGCTCTCTTAAGAAATGTTAAGTCACGTGTCACTCTCGTTTGGATGCGTTAATTGTTTAGAGTGTTATGTATATTTGTTTAAAATTAGTGTTAGGGAGGTTTCATAAGGTTTGAAAAAGGGGGTGAAATGTAAAAGTTGAGATTTAAAAATGGAAAAGATTTTAAAATATAAAAAAATAAAAAATATTTTCATACAAATCCCGTCAGTCAATATTTATGAGGGGCGTATATTTGGCCGTTACTGTTTTGAGGGTTAATTATGTGTCTTCTAGAGAATGTTAAAGAGAGAAATGGGTTTATAGATGATACTTAGGACAAAATAAAGAGGTTAAAAAGCACATTAAATTTAAATTCAAGGCCTGGATTAAATGACTTTAAATCAATTCAAAGGGAGTTTAAATAAAGATTGAATCCGGGCCCGGTCCTGGCTGCTTGGTAATCGGTCTAAGGTCAGTAACTCTGCAGGGTTCTTGAATGAGTTTGTATTTGGCATTTAACATTATTAACCAACAAACTAATATAAATTATATATATACATATATATATATATATATATATATATATATATATATATATATATATATATATATATATATATATGATAATTTTATTTACACAGACATGTACAAAATCTGCGACACTGGCATGTCGATGTTATCGATCAACAGTTACTATAAACTGAGATCTCATCAGGCAGAGTTAGAATCCGATCTTAACCTCAGATCATATTTGGAGAGAATGAAGTGGAGGGATAGAGAAAGAGAAGACGAAGGAAAGAAATTTAACATTTCAAAAATTACAGCAGTTAAAAAATTAAAATTAAAAATTAAAAAATCTAAAAATCTAAGAAACAAAAAACAAAAATTTAAATCTAGAATCTGAAACAAACAGGGCAAATAAATAAATAAATAAATGAATAAAAATATAAGGTGGAAAGAGGAACAAGTAACGATGAGGGGAGAGGTGGTCGGAAGGTAGACACATAGAGGAAAAAGAAGGAGAGAGAGAGGGCGTCTGTTGATTCAGATCGGGAGGGAAGGAGGGGGGGTAGATATGCACGAATCAAGTGTCAAAAAATCGTCGAGTTTATAAATGTATTTTTCCAAGTTAACTGTAATATTCTGTATATGTGTGTATGCGTGCGAGCAAACTGGTCTGATTGTTGTGGTGGTGGGGCGGTGATCAAATGTGTCGCGATTCTGGGTTTATATTGTCTTTATAATTTGTCTGGAGTTAATTTTAATAAATAAGTATATTCGTTAAATGTAACAGGAATAGTAGTAATAATAACGATAATAATAATAATAATAATAATAATAATAATAATAATAATAATAATAATAGATACCCCTTATAATTGAGGTAAAGTAATTGAAATAATAAATGAATGATAATAAAAAATGATAATAAAAATACTAAAAAAATATAACTAAAGAATAACTAGAAAATGCCGGCGTTATTAGTTATTAATAATAATAATAATAATAATAATAATAATAATAATAATAATAATAATAATAATAATAATAATAATAATAATAATAATAGATACCCCTAATAATTGAGGTGAAATAATGAAAATAATAATAAATGAAGTATAATAAAAATACTAAAAAATACTAAAAAATATTAAAAAATATTAAAAAATATATAACTAAAAGAATAACTGGAAAATGCCGGCGTTATTAATTATTATTATTATTAATAATAATAATAATAATAATAATAATAATAATAATAATAATAATAATAATAATAATAATAATAATAATAGTAATAATGGTAATAATAATAATAAAAATAGTAATAATAATAGTGGTCAATAATATTTAAGAGTTTATAAAAATAATAGTTTAGGAAAGAAATAGAATAATTAAGAAATATTAGGAATCCTAGGAGGTAGTGATTATCATAATAATATTAAATAATGATAAGATAATGTTTGCCGATATTATGATTTGGGTTAATGGTTGCAATAATGCTGATCATATAAAAATAGTGGTTTAACAGACAACAGTAATCAGAGTGGTAATCCCAGTAATCTTAACAATAGTAATGATGATAGTGAAAAATTATAGAAGTAGTCATAATGGTGGCAATAATAATAATAATAATAATAATAATAATAATAATAATAATAATAATAATAATAATAATAATAATAACAATAATACTACTTATAATAATAATGGTAATAATAATAATAAAAAAATTGCCAGTGGAAGCAAAAGTAAGGTAACGGTAAAACATGGCAATATCAATATTATTATTAATAATAGTGATACTGTTAATTTCATTGCTGCAAATAACAATAACTATGATAGTAACGTAAGACATGATGTCACCACTGATAACAATAATTATCTTGATAAAAAGTACAGAAATGAAAAATTGAAAAAAAAATGAAAAAAAATGAAAAAAATAATTCAATGTCAAATAGTTAAGTTTAAGATATTAATAATTGTAGTAATAAATAATTGATAATGATAATCTAAAAATAATCTAAAAAATATAATCTAAAAAATAATCTAAGAAATATAGAAATATTAATCAATAAATGGATAAGCATAAAAGGGGGG
Organism: Sepiola atlantica; assembly: GCA_963556195.1. Lineage (NCBI taxonomy): Eukaryota > Metazoa > Mollusca > Cephalopoda > Sepiida > Sepiolidae > Sepiola > Sepiola atlantica. Next base: position 271,133,623 of record OY744515.1, on the reverse strand, counting down.
TATTTAAGAGTAAAGAAAAATACAGAAGATGACAATTAGTGTTAATCGTTGTGAGTATGATAATAATAATAATAATAATAATAATAATAATAACAACAATAATAATACCAACCAATACTACCGCTTACAGTACTACTACAAATAATACTACAAACAAAAATGCTACTACTAATAAAAATAATAATAATTAATAAAAGGTATAAGATGATAGTTGTGTTGACAAAATTTTCAGTTGATGGGGAGGTGTTTTTTTTATTTTGTTATTTTATTTTTTTATATAGTCACAGCCTAAGGGGTTATGAGTGGATTACTAAGAAGGTGTAATCTATTATGCCTACAGTTAATTGATGTTTCTTGTTTTTTGTTTAGAAGTTTTCCCCTATCACTAAATTTAATTATTTCAAGTTTTTCTGTTAGGCAAAGGTAGCAAAGTGAGTTTAGGGAACCACAGGTGCTAGTGCTAATTGTGTTCCAAGTTACTGTTGGTGATAGGTTATTGTTGTATAGTTCCCAGTAATATATAGAAGGTGAGGTTCTTTTTTGATATGTAGGGTTATCAAAAGAACACTTATGTCCAGTATATCTTTCTTTGAAGGTATTACCAGCCATACCTATGTAGAAGTTTTTCAGGGTTGGGTTTTCTTTAGTAGAGATGGTTGCTTGATATACTGATTGGGTTCTTTGGCAATTATGTTGTAATGGGCATTCTTTTTTGTTTGTGCAGTTACAGGCCTTGGTATTTGCTGTTTTCGTTGCGGTAGTTTTTTCATTTAGAATTTTGTTGTTATGTTTTTTTATAATTTTTTCTTAATTTTCACCACAGCTATAGCTTAATTTGAGGGTGTTTTTATTAAAGATTTTATGCAGTATATTGTTGGGAGGGAAGTGTAGATTAATTAAGTCTAAGAATCTTTTACCGAGTTTGGTTTTAACCATGTTGTTATATGGGGGTGTGAACCAGATAATTTTTCTACCCCTATTTTTGCGTCTGTTGTTGGGAGGTGTATGTTTGGTGAATTTAATTTGGGTGTTTTTGTATCCACTTTGCTTTAACGCTTTATTGTAAAAGTCCTTATGTTTGTTAAAAAATTCTTCATTAGAAGAGTTATCACTAATTCTTTTTTCGATTGATCTGGGGATGTGTTGAATAATGGTTTTTGGGTGGTTAGAGAGTGGGTGGACATAGATCGGGTTGGCATTGTCTTTAGTATACGGTTCATAAGTTTCTTTATCTAAGTTGAATGTTACGTCTAGAAAATTAACTATTTTAATGTTAGATGTTATTTCTACTTTGAGATCTAATCTTTTCATTTCTCTAAGGATAATTTTTTTTACTCTTTCACATTTTTGTCCATTTGAGTTCTTTACTATTAGTAATCCGTCATCCCTATATAGGCCTATATCTTCAATGCTAATGTTTTTTGTGAGATTATATAGTATGTAAAGACCAACTAGATCAGTGACTTCTGCTGAGTCCAGGGAACCCATAGACCAATCAAAAGATCCAAATTGATTACTTTTAGTCCATTGTTCATGTTTACAGATTAGTACTGTATTTCTGCATTTTCTAATTATATTGATTTCATCTACAGAAATATCAGATAGAAGTGTGGCAAAATCGATAACGGTGGAAACTGCCCTCATCACATCCTCCACTACCATCAAGCAGCGAAATGGTTTCTTTAACCTATCACCCTTAATAAGCAAGATCATCCTCACAGAACAAAGTCTTTTGCCTGATCATGGCTAACTTTTATTTTCATCTCTAACCTTATGACACTCTTCCATTCACCCACACCCTTCCTTCTTCTCCCTGAATCTTCTCTTATTTTTCCTCACTTTTTTCCCTCACATTTTTAATACTACAGTCCAAATAAACTTTCTCATGTCCCAAATATTTCAAATATTTCTCACCCACCCTTTCAATCACCCCGCTCCCCCACCCACTCCAATCCCCCACTCATTGCTATCATTTTCCAAATATTTCAAATATCTCACACCCTATCACGACAAATCCTCCCTCTTCCCCCTCTCATCTATTTTCTCCCATACCTCCTCTTAAATTCCCTCATTTTCTCCAAACGCTCTCTAAGACCATAACTTTCGCCCATCCACCAAAATCACAGCCCCCCCTCCCTCTCTACCCATCCCCATTTTCCCTGCATACACCCCCCACACACAAACATTCCAACTCACTCTTCCCCTTCAATCTCGACCACAGCCATCTGGTCAAACACCCCCTCCCCCTCTTCCTCCAATCTCTCTCTGCCATCCACTTTACCCCTGCTCATCCCCCACTTCTTTCTCTCATCGCCACCCACAGTAGTCCTTGCTCCCTCCACCCTTCCCCTTTTTTCTCCCACTCATCTTCATTCTCTAACAAGTACGGACGTCCAGCAAGACGCTGCCATTATTTTTTATTTTATTTTTCTTCCAAACATGTCTACCCTACATGTATCCGTGCTTGCATGATATCTTTTCCCTATATCATCATCCTGATGAAGTCTTATAAATAAAGACGAAACGTTGATGTACACATAAAAAACATCCAGTTTTTGGTTTTCCTTTTTAATTTTACCATATATATATATATATATATATATATATATATATATATATATATATATATATATATATATATATATATATAATTGTAATTCATTACATTTTGTATGTATATTCTCAAATTCACAATTTATATTTGCAGCCTTGAAATGTGATTCGAATAAAGTTTATCAATTCAACGCATTTGAATGTCAACCAAGCTGCACCAACCGAAAGCCAACATGTACAACTCGGTCAGAAGGATGTGTTTGTAAAAAGGGATTCATTCTCAGCGGTGATGAATGCGTTCACGTTTCGAAATGTGGCTGCGTCCATGAAGGAAACTACTTGAATGTAAGTAATTATTTCAAGATACAAAATACATAATTTATGAATTCATGAATTTATGAATTCATGAATTGATATAAATAATGATCGGAAGAAAATATTTCATACATCTTTCATATTACATTGATAAAGGTGTTAGTTATATCACAAATATAAAATTAAATTATTTTTTTTTTTATAGTATTCAGTTATTTATTTATGTATTTATTTAATTGATATAAATAATGATCGTAAGACAATACCAACGTTAAATTTAATTCTCTATCCAATCCGATCCAATATTTGTTGAATTTATTCCATATGTAATTCTATTATCGTAAAATTTTCTCTATTCTTTTGCGATTTATTTCATCAAGTTTTATTATTCTTACATTACAGCTTAACGAAGTTGTTACTGATGCGAAATGCCAATCAAAAATAATCTGCCAACTCAACGGTAAGGTGAAGACAGAAAAGATGAAACCATGTGGAGCCAATAGTGTATGTGGTCTTGTCGATGGAGTCCGTGGTTGTGTGTGTAATAAGGGATTTCATCTACAAGGCGGGAAATGCGTGTCAACAGGTATTCAATTGTTTTTGTTTTCTTATTTCTATTAGGAAGTTATGCATTGATTTGAGATATATTTTGTATTAAACTTTAAATTTAAAAAAACGATACAATAAACCCTAACCCTAACCCTAAAACAAGATAATTAATGTTAGTATTTGAACTTAGTTAATTGATTTCAGATTATATTTAAGGAACTATTCTATCTATCTGCGCTTTTTTGTTGATTTGAAATCGATAACCCCAGTCATGCAATTCCCATTGATTCCGGCCGTTTCTCTACATCTATTTTAGTATATAAATATGTAAAATGAAAAAATCAAAGCCAAAAACTATGTTTCATCTTTATTGAAAGATGTCCTCAGGATGAAGAAACAATGTAGAAAAATCATAGTGAATATTAATTTTGATTTGTCAGGAAGTGTCCAGACTTCGGGATGGTTGTTTACGTGAATAAGCAAAACATGAAAATCATGATTTTGGTTATAGCGTTTTCAGCAGTGGTCTGTCTAATTTAAAGGACGCGACGTGAATAGGGGATGGTGGAGTATAAAAATACACGTGTAAATCGCAGTTAATTTTGCTAACTATTCTGATTAAAGTTTGTAGCGAATCTGGTAATGTAATTTTGTAAAGACAATAATTCCAGTTTGATACTGTTTATCACTCAAACTGTAGATAGAAACATAAGTATATTTCAATAGAAAATATGTATTTTTCTTTTCTACATGATATTCGTTATACTTTATGATGCAGACTTTTATATCTTACCAATAACTTGGGATATTTCTTTTTCCAAACGTGTCTTTTACACCATATCAAATTTCGTATTTATTTAATGTTGAGAAAAAAATATATTACTTTTAACAAAGATATCTATTAAATATGATTCGAAGGATACAAAATTCCCTGTCCAAGATTTTATATCTTACCAATCACTACTGACGTAATTTTATAAGTCCCGATCATGACATATAGATGGCGCTACTAATACAAACTGTCTGCCATTTTTATAACTACTCACTTTAAAATTGGACTATATTCTAATTTTCATCAAATATTAACATGTTTATTTTTTTAGGAGGACTAGATTGTTACTGCTCAGCATCCGGTGATCCACATTATCGGACATTTGACGGACAAATGATTCATTTCATGGGAATTTGCAAATATACCTTGGCTACAAACACGACAGGAGCATCCCATTTCTTTGCTGTTGAAGTTAAGAATGAACACCGTGGAAACACGCGAGTATCTTATACTCGAATGGTTGATGTAAAAATAAACAGTGTTACAATTCGACTTTTACCACGAAATATAATACTCGTAAGTACAACAATTTCCTAAATTATTCATGAACAAGAAACGATATTGATGGGGTAAAAAACAAAACATTGGTTTACATATAAAATTGCTGTTTTTTTAAAATTAATTTAAGTAGCTGATTTTTACAATTATTCGATATTTAAGTTTATTAAATTGTAATAAACATTGAATTAATTGTTTGTGAAATGACTCTTATTTATGCAGTGTATATTACGTATTTTAAGTTTTTCGTGGTTGATTTAAAAAATATATATAATAAATATAAATATAAAAGTAAAAAGACAACATTGATTTACTTATAAAATTGCTGTAACGTTAAACATTGGAGTAGAAAGAAAATAAGTATTGTTTTGTAATAATAAACTCTCAGGTATACACGATTATCCATGTATTTTACCATCATTGTAGGTGAATGGAGAAAAAAGGTCACTTCCAATCAACAGCGATTTGGGATACGCGATCACATATTCTGGTGGCTGGGTTACGGTTTCAACAAAATGGGGTCTCCGCGTTCAGTTTGACGGGAAACATCGAGTATCAGTGAAAGTTCCGAATACATTTTCCAACAAGTTGACCGGAATCTGTGGAAACTGCAACCGAAAGAAGGATGATTACCGAACGAAAGAAGGAGAAGATGTGTCGAAAAATCGCAACAGATTTTCGCTGATCGGAAACAGTTTTAAGGTGGCAGACGACAGCGACAAACCACAAACTAAGTAAGTCAAATAGTTTTCAGATCCTGCGCTTTTATTATAGACAAATACACGTATTTCATGTTTAAACAGATTTATTATACAATCACGCAGTTTATGATACTACAGATGTAGCAAAAATATAATTGAACAGAAAATAAACAGCCCAAATGATTTCCTTATTAGTTACATATTCTCTATTTTTATGCGTTCATAATAAAGAAAAACTTCCTGCTCTGTAAGAGCACTGCCCCTATAAAAGGTAATTGCAACCCACTATAGGTAACGTTTTTTCAAAGAAAATTATGGTGAAACAAAATATTCAAATGATCATCGATGTCTGCAAACAGACCTGATATCTGAAGAAGTAGATTGTTGAATAATCTAAAAAAAATACTCTTGTAAATTGTGAGAAAAATACGTGTCATAAGGTTGTTCGTGATCGAAGTGACTTTTGACTTGCTGAAAGTCTAAACCTAGTAACGCCCCTGGTTTTGTTTTTAATCCATCATGCTGCGTAATCTGTATATCTGTCGATTACTGATTATTTAAGAGCATTTCTCCATTCTGGCAGGTGAGATTTACAGAGTTATGTTGATTGTTACATTTTTAACTGTTATTTCTAATAAAGATAATCTTTTTTTGCTCCTTGACTTCTGACTAAGTAAGGGTCGCGATTTAACAATATTTCGAAATTTTTTACACCTCACCCAACTCTGATCTATTTACCACCCCTTGTCGTGGAAGGAATTTTCGACAAAATATATGAAAACTAATTTTAACGCGTTTTCCTTAATTCGTTTGTTTTGTATCATAACTGATGTCTACTTTTATTTTTTAGATGTGACGTAACCGATGTAAACATGAAATGCCCACCAGCGCAAACACGAAGATGTGACGTCATCATACATGCTACTTTCGGTGCATGCAGGAATAAGCTCGGCCCGATACGCGTCAAAGAGTACATTGAATCTTGCAAAATAGACACGTGTATGTATCAGGGAAACAAAGACAATAGCAACGACGTTTTCTGCGAATCGATTGAAGGATTTGTACGCGAATGTGAAGAATCAGGAATTGCTGTTAATTGGAGAAGAGTTTCAAAGTGTGGTATGTTTATTAAACCAATTATTTTACTTTCAAAATATCAACCGACAATAAAACGGCCGTTAAACATGTTCAGAAAAATGCCCAGAATAAAATATAATGAAGGAAATGGATACATTAAGATTATATATATATATATATATATATATATATATATATATATATATATATATATATATATATATATATATATTGGTACAGATAGATTAGTACATCAGTATCGTCGGTTTCAAGTTCAGAATGGCTTAACCATCCGGCTCTCTTAAGAAATGTTAAGTCACGTGTCACTCTCGTTTGGATGCGTTAATTGTTTAGAGTGTTATGTATATTTGTTTAAAATTAGTGTTAGGGAGGTTTCATAAGGTTTGAAAAAATGGGGGGGAAATGTAAAAGTTGAGATTTAAAAATGGAAAAGATTTTAAAATATAAAAGAATAAAAATATTTTCATACAAATCCCGTCAGTCAATATTTATGAGGGGCGTATATTTGGCCGTTACTGTTTTGAGGGTTAATTATGTGTCTTCTAGAGAATGTTAAAGAGAGAAATGGGTTTATAGATGATACTTAGGACAAAATAAAGAGGTTAAAAAGCACATTAAATTTAAATTCAAGGCCTGGATTAAATGACTTTAAATCAATTCAAAGGGAGTTTAAATAAAGATTGAATCCGGGCCCGGTCCTGGCTGCTTGGTAATCGGTCTAAGGTCAGTAACTCTGCAGGGTTCTTGAATGAGTTTGTATTTGGCATTTAAGATTATTAACCAACAAACTAATATAAATTATATATATATATATATATATATATATATATATATATATATATATATATATATATATATAGTAATATAATTGTAATTCATTACATTTTGTATGTATATTCTCAAATTCACAATTTATATTTGCAGCCTTGAAATGTGATTCGAATAAAGTTTATCAATTCAACGCATTTGAATGTCAACCAAGCTGCACCAACCGAAAGCCAACATGTACAACTCGGTCAGAAGGATGTGTTTGTAAAAAGGGATTCATTGTCAGCGGTGATGAATGCGTTCACGTTTCGAAATGTGGCTGCGTCCATGAAGGAAACTACTTGAATGTAAGTAATTATTTCAAGATCAAAATACATAATTTATGAATTTGTGAATTTATGAATTCATGAATTGATATAAATAATAATCCGAAGAAAATATGTCATACATCTTTCATATTACATTGATAAAGGTGTTAGTTATATCACAAATATAAAATTAAATTATTTTTGTTTTTATAGTATTCAGTTATTTATTTATGTATTTATTTAATTGATATAAATAATGATCGTAAGACAATATCAACGTTAAATTTAATTCTCTATCCAATCCGATCCAATATTTGTTGAATTTATTCCATATGTAATTCTATTATCGTAAAATTTTCTCTATTCTTTTGCGATTTATTTTATCAAGTTTTCTTATTCTTTCATTACAGCTTTACGAAGTTGTTACTGATGCGAAATGCCAATCAAAAATAATCTGCCAACTCAACGGTAAGGTGAAGACAGAAAAGATGAAACCATGTGGAGCCAATAGTGTATGTGGTCTTGTCGATGGAGTCCGTGGTTGTGTGTGTAATAAGGGATTTCATCTACAAGGCGGGAAATGCGTGTCAACAGGTATTCAATTGTTTTTGTTTTCTTATTTCTATTAGGAAGTTATGCATTGATTTGAGATATATTTTGTATTAAACTTTGAATTTAAAAAAACGATACAATAAACCCTAACCCTAACCCTAAAACAAGATAATTAATGTTAGTATTTGAACTTAGTTAATTGATTTCAGATTATATTTAAGGAACTATTTAATCTATCTGCGCTTTTTTGTTGATTTGAAATCGATAACCCCAGTCATGCGATTTCCATTGATTCCGGCCGTTTCTCTACATCGATTTTAGTATATAGATATGTAAAATGAAAAAATCAAAGCCAAAAACTATGTTTCATCTTTATTGAAAGACTTCCTCAGGATGAAGAAACAATGTAGAAAAATCATAAAGAATATTAATTTTGATTTGTCAGGAAGTGTCTAGACTTCGGGATTGTTGTTTACGTGAATAAGCAAAACATGAAAATCATGATTTTGGTTATAGCGTTTTCAGCAGTGGTCTGTCTAATTTAAAAGACGCGAGGTGAATAGGGGATGGTGGAGTATAAAAATACACGTGTAAATCGCAGTTAATTTTGCTAACTATTCTGATTTAAAGTTTGTAGCGAATCTGGTCATGTAATTTTGTAAAGACAATAATTCCAGTTTGATACTGTTTATCACTCAAACTGTAGATAGAAACATAAGTATATTTCAATAGAAAATATGTATTTTTCTTTTCTACATGATATTCGTTATACTTTATGATGCAGACTTTTATATCTTACCAATAACTTGGGATATTTCTTTTTCCAAACGTGTCTTTTACACCATATCAAATTTCGTATTTATTTAATGTTGAGAAAAAAATATATTACTTTTAACAAAGATATCTATTAAATATGATTCGAAGGATACAAAATTCACTGTCCAATCACTACTGACGTAATTTTATAAGTCCCGATCATGACATATAGATGGCGCTACTAATACAAACTGTCTGCCATTTTTATAACTACTCACTTTAAAATTGGACTGGAATATAATTTTCATCAAATATTAACATGTTTATTTTTTTAGGAGGACCAGATTGTTACTGCTCAGCATCCGGTGATCCACATTATCGGACATTTGACGGACAGATGATTCATTTCATGGGAATTTGTAAATATACCTTGGCTACAAACACGACAGGAGCACCCCATTTCTTTGCTGTTGAAGTTAAGAATGAACACCGTGGAAACACGCGAGTATCTTATACTCGAATGGTTGATGTAAAAATAAACAGTGTTACAATTCGACTTTTACCACGAAATATAATACTCGTAAGTACAACAATTTCCTAAATTATTCATGAACAAGAAACGATATTGATGGGGTAAAAAACAAAACATTGGTTTACATATAAAATTGCTGTTTTTTTTAAATTAATTTAAGTAGCTGATTTTTACAATTATTCGATGTTTAAGTTTATTAAATTGTAATAAACATTGAATTAATTGTTTGTGAAATGACTCTTATTTATGCAGTGTATATTACGTATTTTAAGTTTTTCGTGGTTGATTTAAAAATAAATTACATGCAAATATAAAAGTAGAAAGACAACATTGATTTACTTATAAAATTGCTGTAACGTTAAACATTGGAGTAGAAAGAAAATAAGTATTGTTTTGTAATAATAAACTCTCAGGTATACACGATTATCCATGTATTTTACCATCATTGTAGGTGAATGGAGAAAAAAGGTCACTTCCAATCAACAGCGATTTGGGATACGCGAGCACATATTCTGGTGGCTGGGTTACGGTTTCAACAAAATGGGGTCTCCGCGTTCAGTTTGACGGGAAACATCGAGTATCAGTGAAAGTTCCGAATACATTTTCCAACAAGTTGACCGGAATCTGTGGAAACTGCAACCGAAAGAAGGATGATTACCGAACGAAAGAAGGAGAAGACGTGTCGAAAAATCGCAACAGATTTTCGCTGATCGGAAACAGTTTTAAGGTGGCAGACGACAGCGACAAACCACACACTAAGTAAGTCAAATAGTTTTCAGATCCTGCACTTTTATTATAGACAAATACACGTATTTCATGTTTAAACAGATTTATTATACAATCACGCAGTTTATGATACTACAGATGTAGCAAAAATATAGGTTAACAGAAAATAAACAGCCCAAATGATTTCCTTATTAGTTACATATTCTCTATTTTTATGCGTTCATAATAAAGAAAAACTTCCTGCTCTGTAAGAGCACTGCCTCTATGAAAGGTAATTACAACCCACTATAGGTAACGTTTTTTCAAAGAAAATTATGGTGAAACAAAATATTTAAATGATCATCGATGTCTGCAAACAGACCTGATATCTGAAGAAGTAGATTGTTGAATAATCTAAAAAAAATACTCTTGTAAATTGTGAGAAAAATACGTGTCATAAGGTTGTTCGTGATCGAAGTGACTTTTGACTTGCTGAAAGTCTAAACCTAGTAACGCCCCTGGTTTTGTTTTTAATCCATCATGCTGCGTAATCTGTATATCTGTCGATTACTGATTATTTAAGAGCATTTCTCCATTCTGGCAGGTGAGATTTACAGAGTTATGTTGATTGTTACATTTTTAACTGTTATTTCTAATAAAGATAATCTTTTTTTGCTCCTTGACTTCTGACTAAGTAAGGGTCGCGATTTAACAATATTTCGAAATTTTTTACACCTCACCCAACTCTGATCTATTTACTACCCCTTGTCGTGGAAGGAATTTTCGACAAAATATATGAAAACTAATTTTAACGCGTTTTCCTTAATTCGTTTGTTTTGTATCATAACTGATGTCTACTTTTATTTTTTAGATGTGACGTAACCGATGTAAACATGAAATGCCCACCAGCGCAAACACGAAGATGTGACGTCATCATACATGCTACTTTCGGTGCATGCAGGAATAAGCTCGGCCCGATACGCGTCAAAGAATACATTGAATCTTGCAAAATAGACACGTGTATGTATCAGGGAAACAAAGACAATAGCAACGACGTTTTCTGCGAATCGATTGAAGGATTTGTACGCGAATGTGAAGAATCAGGAATTGCTGTTAATTGGAGAAGAGTTTCAAAGTGTGGTATGTTTATTAAACCAATTATTTTACTTTCAAAATATCAACCGACAATAAAACGGCCGTTAAACATGTTCAGAAAAATGCCCAGAATAAAATATAATGAAGGAAATGGATACATTAAGATTATATATATATATATATATATATATATATATATATATATATATATATATATATATATATATATATATATATATATATATATATATTGGTACAGAAAAATTAGTACATCAGTATCGTCGGTTTCAAGTTCAGAATGGCTTAACCATACGGCTCTCTTAAGAAATGTTAAGTCACGTGTCACTCTCGTTTGGATACGTTAATTGTTTAGAGTGTTATGTATATTTGTTTAAAATTAGTGTTAGGGAGGTTTCATAAGGTTTGAAAAAGGGGGTGAAATGTAAAAGCTGAGATTTAAAAATGGAAACGATTTTAAAATATAAAAGAATAAAAATATTTTCATACAAATCCCGTCAGTCAATATTTATGAGGGGCGTATATTTGGCCGTTACTGTTTTGAGGGTTAATTATGTGTCTTCTAGAGAATGTTAAAGAGAGAAATGGGTTTATAGATGATACTTAGGACAAAATAAAGAGGTTTAAAAGCACATTAAATTTAAATTCAAGGCCTGGATAAAATGACTTTAAATCAATTCAAAGGGAGTTTAAATAAAGATTGAATCCGGGCCCGGTCCTGGCTGCTTGGTAATCGGTCTAAGGTCAGTAACTCTGCAGGGTTCTTGAATGAGTTTGTATTTGGCATTTAACATTATTAACCAACAAACTAATATAAATTATATATATATATATATATATAGTAATATAATTGTAATTCATTAAATTTTGTATGTATATTCTTAAATTCACACTTTATATTTGCAGCCTTGAAATGTGATTCGAATAAAGTTTATCAATTCAACGCATTTGAATGTCAACCAAGCTGCACCAACCGAAAGCCAACATGTACAACTCGGTCAGAAGGATGTGTTTGTAAAAAGGGATTCATTCTCAGCGGTGATGAATGCGTTAACGTTTCGAAATGTGGCTGCGTCCATGAAGGAAACTACTTGAATGTAAGTAATTATTTCCAGATCAAAATACATAATTTATGAATTTGTGAATTTATGAATTCAATGAATTGATATAAATAATAATCCGAAGAAAATATTTCATACATCTTTCATATTACATTGATAAAGGTGTTAGTTATATCACAAATATAAAATTAAATTATTTTTGTTTTTATAGTATTCAGTTATTTATTTATGTATTTATTTAATTGATATAAATAATGATCGTAAGACAATATCAACGTTAAATTTAATTCTCTATCCAATCCGATCCGATATTTGTTGAATTTATTCCATATGTAATTCTATTATCGTAAAATTTACTCTATTCTTTTGCGATTTATTTTATCAAGTTTTCTTATTCTTTCATTACAGCTTAACGAAGTTGTTACTGATGCGAAATGCCAATCAAAAATAATCTGCCAACTCAACGGTAAGGTGAAGACAGAAAAGATGAAACCATGTGGAGCCAATAGTGTATGTGGTCTTGTCGATGGAGTCCGTGGTTGTGTGTGTAATAAGGGATTTCATCTACAAGGCGGGAAATGCGTGTCAACAGGTATTCAATTGTTTTTGTTTTCTTATTTCTATTAGGAAGTTATGCATTGATTTGAGATATATTTTGTATTAAACTTTGAATTTTAAAAAACGATACAATAAACCCTTACCCTAACCCTAAAACAAGATAATTAATGTTAGTATTTGAACTTAGTTAATTGATTTCAGATTTTATTTCAGGAACTATTTAATCTATCTGCGCTTTTTTGTTGATTTGAAATCGATAACCCCAGTACTGCGATTTCCATTTATTTCGGCCGTTTCTCTACATCTATTTTAGTATATAGATATGTAAAATGAAAAAAATCAAAGCCAAAAACTATGTTTCATCTTTATTGAAAGACTTCCTCAGGATGAAGAAACAATGTAGAAAAATCATAGAGAATATTAATTTTGATTTGTCAGGAAGCGTCCAGACTTCGGGATGGTTGTTTACGTGAATAAGCAAAACATGAAAATCATGATTTTGGTTATAGCGTTTTCAGCAGTGGTCTGTCTAATTTAAAGGACGCGAGGTGAATAGGGAATTGTGGAGTATAAAAATACACGTGTAAATCGCAGTTAATTTTGCTAACTATTCTGATTAAAGTTTGTAGCGAATCTGGTCATGTAATTTTGTAAAGACAATAATTCCAGTTTGATACTGTTTATCACTCAAACTGTAGATAGAAACATAAGTATATTTCAATAGAAAATATGTATTTTTCTTTTCTACATGATATTCGTTATACTTTATGATGCAGACTTTTATATCTTACCAATAACTTGGGATATTTCTTTTTCCAAACGTGTCTTTTACACCCTATCAAATTTCGTATTTATTTAATGTTGAGAAAAAAATATATTACTTTTAACAAAGATATCTATTAAATATGATTCGAAGGATACAAAATTCACTGTCCAAGATTTCATATCTTACCAATCACTACTGACGTAATTTTATAAGTCCCGATCATGACATATAGATGGCGCTACTAATACAAACTGTCTGCCATTTTTATAAGTACTCACTTTAAAATTGGACTGGAATCTAATTTTCATCAAATATTAACATGTTTATTTTTTTAGGAGGACCAGATTGTTACTGCTCAGCATCCGGTGATCCACATTATCGGACATTTGACGGACAGATGATTCATTTCATGGGAATTTGTAAATATACCTTGGCTACAAACACGACAGGAGCACCCCATTTCTTTGCTGTTGAAGTTAAGAATGAACACCGTGGAAACACGCGAGTATCTTATACTCGAATGGTTGATGTAAAAATTAACAGTGTTACAATTCGACTTTTACCACGAAATATAATACTCGTAAGTACAACAATTTCCTAAATTATTCATGAAAAAGTAACGATACTGATGGGGTAAAAAACAAAACATAGGTTTACATATAAAATTGCTGTTTTTTTAAAATTAATTTAAGTAGCTGATTTTTACAATTATTCGATATTTGAGTTTATAAAATTGTAATAAACATAGAATTAATTGTTTGTGAAATGACTCTTATTTATGCAGTGTATATTACGTATTTTAAGTTTTTCGTGGTTGATTTAAAAATGAATTACATGCAAATATAAAAGTAGAAAGACAACATTGATTTACTTATAAAATTGCTGTAACGTAAAACATTGGAGTAGAAAGAAAATAAGTATTGTTTTGTAATAATAAACTCTCAGGTATACACGATTATCCATGTATTTTACCATCATTGTAGGTGAATGGAGAAAAAAGGTCACTTCCAATCAACAGCGATTTGGGATACGCGATCACATATTCTGGTGGCTGGGTTACGGTTTCAACAAAATGGGGTCTCCGCGTTCAGTTTGACGGGAAACATCGAGTATCAGTGAAAGTTCCGAATACATTTTCCAGCAAGTTGACTGGAATCTGTGGAAACTGCAACCGGAAGAAAGATGACTACCGAACGAAAGAAGGAGAAGACGTGTCGAAAAATCGCAACAGATTTTCGCTAATCGGAAACAGTTTTAAGGTGGCAGACGACAGCGACAAATCACAAACTAAGTAAGTCGAATAGTTTGCAAATTCTGCACAGTGATTGATACAATCAAACAGTTAATGATATTTCTATCGGTAAAAAAGTATAACAAAACATAAAACAGTCAGAATGATTCGATTATTCTCAAGATAATTTCATATTTAAGACATTCACAATTTGAAACAACATGTAAAAGTATTTATTCTACAAAGTGTGAAATAAGGATAAAGAAGCAAAATGATATTAGTATACAAGTGTATATGTAAGTATACAACTTATAATATTAAGAGATGTCGTCTTTGAAAGCGAATGTTTTTTATGTTGGTCATGTCCAAGAGTTTTAGCCAAATATCGTTAACTTGTAGATGTATGTTGTTTTGGGACCCTGTTTAGGGGCTGAAATGAAAACAGGGGGCACAGGGTTAGGTGACCAATATATATTAAAGAAAAGATATGTACAGAGAACAAGAGTAGTGATATATCAGTCCTTACTGCCAGAGTAGACTGAAGCTGAATCCAATTACGATAAGCCTAAAAGTCTTCAAGTATCTTATTAAGAATTGACGAGTCCAACTGTTCGTCATATAGGTACGATGAAACAGATGACAACAGAAGCTGAAGAGAGCCGAATGGCTAAGTCCTTCTACACGTGAAACCGCCAAAACGAATGTTGTACTAATTTTTCTGTATCAAAATAAATAAATATATATATATATATATTGGTTTGTAAAATCTACTTAATTTAGATATTTAATGTGTTGAATCATCTTAAAGTACTCTTAAAAATATCATGAAGTTTATCTAAAGACAGGTTTTGTGTTTTTATTTGTTTGTTTTTGGCAACAACTACTGTCCACTTTTGTTTTGCAGATGTGACGTAACCGATGTCAAAATGAAATGCCCACCAGCACAAACACGAAGATGTGACGTCATCATGCATGCAACGTTCCGTGCATGCAGGAATAAGCTCGGCCCGATACGCGTAAAAGAATACATTGAATCTTGCAAAATGGACACATGTATGTATCAGGGAAACAAAGAAAATATCAACGACGTTTTCTGCGAATCGATTGAAGGATTTGTACGCGAATGTGAAAAATCAGGAATTGCTGTTAATTGGAGAAGAGTTTCGAAGTGTGGTATGTTTATTAAACCAATTATTTCATTTTCAAAATATCAATTCATAATTAGAAGTTAATCAGTAGCAAAAATATATAATGATTTGACAATGTAGAAAAGTAATTATAAGTTATCAATGTAAACTGCATATTTTCAAATTCTCAACTTATATTTGCAGCCTTGAAATGTGATTCGAATAAAGTTTATCAATTCAATGCATTTGAATGCCAACCAAGCTGCGCCAATCGAAAGCCAAAATGTACAACTCGGTCAGAAGGATGTGTTTGTAAAAACGGATTTCTTCTTAGCGGTGATAAATGTGTTCACGTTTCGAAATGTGGCTGCGTCCATGAAGGGAACTACTTGAATGTAAGTAATTTCTTCCAGATCAAAATACATAAATAACATTTCCAGATTAAAGATATATCAGTCTAAATTTTTTTTAACCTAAAATTAAATAATCTGCGGTGAAAATATTATTGTAGAACATTATACCTTCTAATTTTTAAAATTTAAATAGCCATAATTTTTTTAAGAAGCAGCCATGATTCTGTTAAACTAGCCTGATCTATTTATTCATCTATGCCATTGGGAATAAGATATAGCAATGTTTCCAAAGATTTTTCATTTGTATATAATTTACAAACAACTTGAACATATTTAAAATTGCACTTAAAAAATATAATATATATCGCAAGGTATATTAAAGAAAAAAGATAAATTGATCTTTCATATCACATTGATAAAAATTTCTGTGAAATCTCAAATTTAAGATCAGTTAGATATAAAAATATAGTATAAAAGTCAGTTCCTGGAATATTTTGAATTAGTATAAATACAAATTGCAACAAATAGTCCATTGTGAATACAAATTGCAACAAATAGTCCATTGTAAATACTAATTGCAACAAATGGTCTATTGTAAATACAAATTGCAACAAATGGTCTATTCTAAATATAAATTGCAACAAATGGTCCATTATAAATACAAATTGCAACAAATGATTCATTATAAATATAAATTGCAAAAAATGGTCTATTGTAAACATAAATAGCAACAAATGGTCCATTGTAAATATAAATTGCAACAAATGGTTCATTGTAATTGCAAATAATGGTACATTGTAAATACGCATTGTAACAATCGTCCATTATAAATACAAATTGCAACAAATGGTCCATTGTAAATACAAATTGCAACAAATGGTCTATTGTAAATACAATTGCAACAAATGGTTCATTATAAATACAAATTGCAACAAATGGTCCATTGTAAATAAAAATTGCAACAAATGGTCTATTCTAAATATAAATTGCAACAAATGGTCCATTATAAATACAAATTGCAACAAATGGTCCATTGTAAATACAAATTTCAAAAAATGGTCCATTGTAAATACAAATTGCAACAAAGGGTCTATTATAAATACAAATTGCAACAAATGGTCTATTATAAATACAAATTGCAACAAATGGTCCATTGTAAATAAAAATTGCAACAAATGGTCTATTGTAAATACAAATTGCAATTAATGGCCCATTGTAAATATAAATTGCAACAATTGGTCCATTGTAAATACCAATTGCAACAAATGGTCCATTGCAATATAAATTGCAACAAATGCTCCATTGTAAATACAAATTGGAACAAATGTACCATTGTAAATATAAATTGCAACAAATTGTCCATTTGTAAATACTAATTTCAACAAATGGTCCATTGTAAATATAAATTCCAACAATTGATCCATTGTAAATATAAACTGCAACAAAAGGTCTATTATAAATACTAATTGCAACAACAAATGGTCCATTGTAAATGTTACACGGGCCGTTCTTACACAGGAGAAACTACACCGGTTGCGAGTCACCAGAGACATAGAAGACAAAGCACAGTCTTGTAACTGTCTAGCCAAGAGCTAGTCACTTTCTTACTTTGTTAATACACTTGTTAAACCAACCCTCGACTTGACTTCCTTTATTTATTATTTACTGTGGAACAACTTTACAACAGATTGGCGACGAGGAATCGAAACGATTTCACTGCAAAAAAATTACCCAAAGTGATTCGCAAGATCTTCACGGAAAAAACCCCATCTTCGTCAGATATTTGGATTCGCAAGGATTAACAGCAAATTAACTACTGAGTAGTTAAGCGAAAAAAAACAAAAAAAACACAAACTCAAAACTTGCTATCAAAAATCGAAAACTAAAAAACGCGAAAGACATTTTCAATTATTAGAAATAATTGAATACACTGATACCTTTATTTTTTTCTCTTCAAGTTTCACTGACTCGTTCAGATAAATGTTATCCGCGTCAACTATTACAGATATTGTGTAAGTTTGTCGTTATTATTAGGACAACATCTGATATTTGAGCAAAATCCGGATTGACTATTTATTAAAACGGTCTACCATAGAATTGTCGAGAGCAAAGGACGGACAGTAAAAAAATATATTCGCGTAAGTCATTTGTGCTTCTAACAAAGAACTTTTAAAGAAGGACCAAAAATGGGTCTGGACGCAAGAGTGCGAAGAAGCGTTTCAGAAAATTAAAGATATCTTAACGTCTGACTTGTTTCTGGCACATTATAATCCCAAGCGTGATATTGTAGTTGCAAGCGATGCCAGCAACTATGGTATAGGAACATGCATATTGCACAAAATGGATGATGGAAAATTAAAACCCATAGCCCATGTATCCCGAACACTTCTACCAGCCGAAAAAAACAACTCTAAAATTGAGAAAGAAGCTCTAAGCATTATATTCGCGGTAAAGTAATTTCATCGTTTCCTGCACGGTAGACAATTTCTCTTACAAACAGACCCCACACCCTTATTAACGATTTTCGGATCGAAAAAGGGACTACCACAACACACTGCGAATAGACTCCAAAGATGGGGTACCATTCTTCTTAACTACAATTGTCAAATGGAGTATGTACCATCTAAGAAATTTGGTCATGCAGACGGGTTATCAAGGTTGATACCTAAGCAGACAGAACCATTGGAGGATATGGTGATAGCAGCCATTCAAGCGGAAGCTGAAGTAAATAATACGTTATGTGAAACAATAAGAGAACTTCCAGTAACGCTTGATGAGATTAAGCGTAAGGCAGAGGTGGATTAATTTATCATAAGCACGAAAGAAAAAATCAGCAATAGCCAACTAGATGATGGAATTTATTTAATTTGCGACAACGTCCTGTTATATAGCGACAGGGTTGTAATTCCTATGACATTACAGAAAAGAATGCTCAAGGAATTCCATGTAGGACATCCAGGCATATCGAGAATGAAAAGCCTTATGCGCTCTTTCGTTTACTGGCCAAACATGGATAAGCATATCGACGAAAAAGTCAGGGAGTGTAGAGGATGCGCCTTAGCTCCTTCAACTCAATTCGGATCGTGGACTAAACCGGACCGACCTTGGTCTAGAATTCACTTAGATTTTGCGGGACCACTGGATGGGTTCTACTATCTCATTGTTGTAGACAGCCTAGCTAAGTGGCCGGAAGTACTAAAATGCAAGAACCCCACATCCGAGGCAGCTATCAACTTCCTATACGAACTATTCGCTAGGTTTGGAGTAGTAGACTGCATTGTCACCGACAATGGTACTCAATTCACGTCTACTGAATTTAAACACCTTTGCGAGGATCATCTCATCGAGCATATAACAATCCCTCCATACCATCCAAGAAGCAATGGACAGCGGAGAGATTCGTTGACACATTCAAGAGAGGTCTGAAAAAAGCTAGTGGATCACCGACGGATAAGTCAATCCAACAGTTTCTGCAGGTTTACAGAGTCACTCCGAATGCAAACATCGAAACGTCGAAAACACCTGCTGAGGTCATGTTCGGACGCAAGGTTAGATCGATTTTCCACAAGTTGTTACCAAACCAGGATAGGGCAAATATAAAAAGAATGATAACAACGGTATAAAGTTGGCGAAAAAGTTTTTTATAAGATCTACAGAAACAATAGGACTTTCTAGGAGTCCGGCACTGTGGATAAACAAATAGGCAACATGGTCTATATGATTAAGGGACCCGATTTCGTCCACAAACGTCACACTAACCAAATCCGGAAAATATATTGGTGAGGTGACCAGATCGCCCTAGGAGGACATCATGGATGCAGTGTTTGATACTTTTAAGGTGCCCATACCAGAGACTGCTCCTGATATTAGGAGATCAAATAGAAAACGGAAATCGACTGAGTTGATGATGGTGATTCCCAAACAAAAACGTTATTAATCCCCAGAGGGGATATTTTCAATGGGGGGGGGGGGTGTTACACCGGCCGTTCTTACACAGGAGAAACTACACCGGTTGTCACTATAAATAGTGCGAGTCACCAGAGACACAGTGAAGACAAAGCACAGTCTTGTAACTGTCTAGCCAAGAGCTAGTCACTTTCTTACTTTGTTAATACACTTGTTAAACCAACCCTCGACTTGACTTCCTTTATTAATTATTTACTGTGGAACAACTTCACAGCAGTAAATATAAATTCCAACAAATGGTCCATTGTAAATACAAATTTCAAAAAATGGTCCATTGTAAATACAAATTGCAAAAAATGGTCCATTGTAAATACAAATTGCAACAAATGATCCATTGTAAATATAAATTGCAACAAATGTTCCATTGTAAATACAAATTGCTAAAAATGGTCCATTGTAAATATAAATTGCAACAAATGGTCCATTGTAAATACAATTTCCAAAAATGGTCCATTGTAAATACAAATTGCAAAAAATGGTCCATTGTAAATACAAATAGCAACAAATGGTCCATTGTAAATATAAATTGCAACAAATGGTCCATTATAAATATAAATTGCAACAAATGGTCTATTGTAAATTTGACTGTATATCATAAGATTTTCTTTTTGCTTTTGCGATTGACTGATTTATTCATTACAGCTTAACGAAGTTGTTACTGGTGCGAAATGCCAATCGAAAATAACCTGCCAACTCAACGGTAAGGTGCAGACAGGAAAGATGAAACCATGTGGAGCCAATAGTGTATGCGGTCTTGTCGATGGAGTCCGTGGTTGTGTGTGTAATAAAGGATTTCATCTCCAAGGCGGGAAATGCGTATCAACAGGTATTCAATTGTTTTTGTTTTGTTTATTTTTCTTGTTTTTATTAGGAAGTTATGCCTTGATTTGAGATATATTTTGTATTAAACTTTAAATTAAAAAATACAAACACTACCACTAAACCCTAAAACAATATACTAAATGTTACTATTTTAACTTAGCTTATCGATTACGTATTATATTTGAGGAACTATTCTATCTATCTGCGCTATTTTGTTGATTTGAAATCGATAACTCCAGTCATGCGATTTCTATTGATTCCGGCCGTTTCTCTACATCTATTTTAGTATATAGATATGTATAATGAAAAAATCAAAGCTA
The DNA here is from genome assembly GCA_963556195.1 of Sepiola atlantica. Lineage (NCBI taxonomy): Eukaryota > Metazoa > Mollusca > Cephalopoda > Sepiida > Sepiolidae > Sepiola > Sepiola atlantica. The sequence continues at coordinate 271,112,139 of OY744515.1, read as the reverse complement.
AAAACTATGTTAGTTATGTATTCATCAACGTTTCGTCTTTATTGAAAGACTTCCTTAGGATGAAGAAACAATGTAGAAAAGAATATTAATTGTGATTATCATCAGTAGTCTGTCTCATTCAAAGTGAATATGGAATTTTTCTTTTTGTTTTCATGTTGTTTTCAGTGAATGATTTTATTAAAATCTTACACATTTCCATATATAGTTTTAAGTATATACATAATATTGAAAATGAGGTAATAAAAAACGTTTGATTTAAGTTGTCAGAAATGTAGAGACCTCTTCCTTTACTAGCTCAATGTTTCAGAAATCAAGGAGAATTGTAATAGAGTATTCGAATACCTATGTAGTTCATATAGAGATCAAGTTTTCGCCCCAGGAAGGGCCCCCTTGTTTTGTGCGAACTTCAACTGAAGTAAAATGAAACAAAAAAGGTAGCGTTCTCTATTAATATATAGATAGATATAGATACGGCGATAAAGAGAGAGAAAGAGTGACGAAGAGAGAAGGGCAGGCAGATAAACAGACGAACGGAGACAATTTGCGTACTGAATATACAAACATTCTTCACTTACATTTTATCATATTAAAATTAAAAAATAGATTATTCGATTTTAATATAATTTGTTTTAATCGGAAGATAGAATCAAAACCACACAGGTAGAGACACATGTAGAGATTAAGGAACACTTCCATTGTCTTCCTCATTATATTTTACATGAATATACACTTTTAGATTTATGTAGATTTTCTATAGAGAACAAACAAATACATACACACATACATTGAATATATATATATATATATATATATATATATATATATATATATATATATATATATATATATAAGGAGAGAGAGAGAGAAAGTGAGAGAGAAGGAGAGACTGACAGACAGACAGACAGACATACAGACAGAGAAAGAGAGAGACATATATATGAACAGAGATGTGTTTTCGTGACAAAACTTTAATTAAAAACTTAAATGTTAAGTAATTTGGATTATTATAATACGTTTCCTTTGGTTTAAAGTGGATCCGTGCGCATTGGAATCTTGTAAAAATGGTGGAACGTGCAAAGCAGATGGACAAAAATATACATGTGACTGCAAGAAACGATTTATTTATAAATGTAATACATACATACATATGCATATATATATATATATATATATATATATATATATATATATATATATATATATATATATATATATATTTATTTATTTTGGGGGGCTTGCGTTCGGTGTATCAATTTCATGCCCGCTCCTATGTGTGATTGGTTAGATTGTGTTTATTTATACTTATATATATTTACGTAAATAATTGTAATCATGCTTATATATATCTTCCACTTTATGTGTGCTCATCCTGGCTAGTTTCTCTGTCTTCTTTCACTCTTATCACCTTCGCCCCCTCCGCCTACCGACTCCCCTATACTAGCTCCGTAGGTACGAAAAGGAAAAAGAAAAAGAAAAAGAAAATAAATAAAAATAAATAAAAAAATAAGGAAAAAGAAATAAAGAAGAATATGTCACCTACTTTTTAAATCATATTTCGATGTTGCTAAAAGTCTTCTCATATGGTCCAATCGGATCAACGTTTCCTTCTTCCATGTGCGTGACTTTCAAAATATTTTTTTTTCCAAATCTTCACTTTTCTCAAGACGTTCGTTTATACGAACGAAACCGGTCAAATCTCTTGTTTTTGTTTTTTACCTGCATTTTAACCGGTTTTCCTTTTGTCTTTTTTCACACATTTTGTCTACCACGGCATTTCATTTTCATGACTTATCGTGCACCTTACCCCATATATATATATATATATATATATATATATATATATATATATATATATATATATATATGCATATGTATATATATGCATATGTATTTCAAAACTCTTCAGACGAGAAAACCTTTTCCACAAGATGACAATTTTGACACCTATCTATCAACGCACAAGAAAGTCGGTCATGCTCAAACTATTGGCGGGATCGACTTGACTCGACCGTCTCTTCCTCTTTAACCACACGCATAGACACCGAGACACACTCATACATACATACACCCACGCTAATACTCACAAACATACATACACACTTATATCCTCTTCCTCAATCACATGCACACACACCGAGACACACTCACACACACACACATCCATGCTTATACGTACACATTTATACACTCGCAAACATACATACGCACTTATATATAGATGTAAAAATAAAAACATATATACAAATATCGTCTGAAGATTTTTGAAATATATTTTGTCTGCTTGTCTTTTCTTTTTCTTTCTTTATTATGATTATATATGCATATGTATATACTTTATATTGTCGTAAATATATATGTTTACATCATAAAACGCCGCTAAAATCCTAAATAAGATGTCAACGTAATTTTTATAATTATTTGTACTTTCACATGTTTTAAAGTGGATCCGTGTGGATTGAAACCTTGTAAAAATGGTGGAACTTGCAAAAGAGACGGACAAAAATACACATGTGACTGCAACAAAGGATTTATTGGGACACATTGTGAAAAATGTAAGTATTGATTTACTCCTCTCCAGGAGTTGGGCACAAGGCCAGTTTATATCTTACTCCTAGAAGTAAGATGCGACCCAAGGTCGGGTCGGGAAAGTGGGGTTTAAAAATTGACTGGGCAGCCCCGTCGGCATTCCCCGGTAGGGGCGCCTCAGGCAGTAAGCAATAAACTTACTCCTCCCCAAAGAGGGGAGGCGAAGCCTGCGAGGGTGGACCTCCTAGAACTGCACACGACAGACCCATAGACCGGCGTAAATACAGCTTCGGAGGCCAAGACAATACCAGTCTATGGGGTGCAGTATCCATCGGAACAGATACTACACTTTGATCTTAGCCCAAAAAAGGTAAGTAATTTCTTCATTAAATATTTTTGTCCAAACCTCACAACTTTCAAATATATCTGGCTAATATGTTTACTAATACGTAAACACTTATCAAAGTTAACAGCCATTCGAGTATAAGCGTTAATGAGATGTATTCACCGTAACTTGAATGATGAGATGATTGAAAATAATCAATCGTATAAAAATGTTATTACTCATGAGTGTGTATGACTATATTCATTTGTTATGAGAAAACGCCGCTTAAAATCTAATTAATGCGAACGTAATGTTAATAATTATTTAAATTTTCAAATTTTTTAAAAGTTGATCCGTGTGGATTTGGACTATGTAAAAATGGCGGAACTTGCAACAGAGACGGTCAAATATACACATGTGACTGCAAGAAAGGATTTATTGGAAAAGATTGTGGAAAGGGTAAGTAATTGCTTCATTAAATATTTCTTACTATCTGTTAATGATAACAATGATTTCTATAATCACATTTCTCAAAGATACTGGATTATATTCTCGAATTATATTCATATATAATTACTTTTCTATGTCATTCTTCTCTAGGCTATTTATACTTTCGGATTTGGAGTTTTATGTATAAGATCAAATCAGTCGTCTTGAGAAAGTCTTTGAATAAAGACGAAACGTCGATGAATGTATAAAGAAATTCGATATTCCTTCTCTCATGTTCATTCATATATATATATATATATATATATATATATATATATATATATATATATATATATAGAGAGAGAGAGAGAGATAGAGAGAGAGAGAGAGAGAGAGATAGAAGAAAAAAGAGTGATAAATATGCGACGATTGTCCAAATTTATTTCAAATTTCAATTATTCAATGCAAGGTGTATTCAGTAATAAACTAGTGTTTATTATTCTTTCCTTAAGCCAAGGCTTTTCAAAGATCGAGATCTTATAATCAGAGGAGAAATACAGATGGATAAGTTGGCTTTCGAAAAAAACAAAGTTCAAATATTTGAAAAATATGAAAATTATTTTTTTTTAAATTATTATTAAATAAAAACGCAGTGAATGAAAAGAAAAGTTCCGTAAAAAAGATATGCGGATTGTCCGGGTGGTAAATTTCCGTTGAAAGGAAGTCTTATGAATTGTAGAACGTGAAAAAAACTCTTTGCGTAGGAGCCGTGTGGAGAAAGTGCTATATATATATATATATATATATATATATATATATATATATATATGTATATATATATATATATATATATATATAGTCATTTATATTACTATTTCATGTATGCACATAACATTTTATAAGGAGATATCATTCTTTATGTATCAATTTTCAGTATTTACTTCAGCAGTGCTCGATACGTAAGATACCCACCGGCAAGAAACGTGGGAGCCTCTGTGTAGCTTAATTACTATAAATATATGTTCATAACTTACTATATATATATAGTCTTCTTTTGTCTGAAGTGTAGAACCGAAACATGTATGCATATATGTAACTAATGATGTTTGTATAAATAAAAATGTATACTTAAGAACAGCTCTACTTGTTATTGAGCACTTTTTATAAACACTTGAGTTTCAACGGATTTACATCTACAGAAACTAATACAATACGTGTACCATATATATATATGGGATGCCATGATAAAGAAATACTGTTTTGTTTTTAAAATCCCGAAACAGTTTTCATGGTAAACAACTGACGATCCCTTATATATAAAAACATATATAAAAATATATTTATATTAGAGTATATTCTTGGAAGTAAACTAAAATAGTGATTGCAGTAAATTGATTGACTTACTAGACTAAAATCTTTCAAAAAAAAATTTTTTTTTTTTTTTTTTTTTTTTTTTTTTTTTTTTTCTTCCCAGTTTTGAAGGTTAAAAGAACTTCCGAGACTATATATATATATATATATATATATATATATATATATATATATATATAAAATATTTTTAAGTATTAAAGTGTTTTCGTACCTACATACGATATTGTTTCGGTTTTTTACCCTCATCAGTGCAGAAGTCGCGGTTGCTGGAGGTCACATGGGATCGAATGCAGTTCGTTGATTCAATCTAGAATTACGATTCCAACGTCTATGCCCACGCGGCCGCAAGAAATCTCCACAAAAAGTAGCTGAAATTAACGTACACTAACATATATATATTTATCAACATGATAAAAAAAATCGAAAAGATTTTATATATTCATCAACGTTTCGTCTTTATTTAAAGACATTCTCAAGATGACTGAGTTGATGTAGTACATGAAACTCAAAATCTGAAAATACGTGTTACGTTGATGTTGTTGTCAAAAAGTGTGTATTCTGTTTTCGAAGCGAAACATAGACTATAAAATTCAAAATATGTGTTTTGTAGTGGAATGTATGTGTTTTAACTATAAATGTTATGTACAGAGTTCTGTTTGGGATGCCGTGTAAAATAGCGATCTTGCGTCTAAATTTAACTTATATTCTGTTAGTACTAGTTTGCTTATTGAAGATATACATTTTAGAAGCTTTACTTGTTTCATTATATCACAGTTCATAATGAGTGCTGATTCAAGGTGTCATTGGCGAGATTTATTTAAAATTAATTCAACGAGTTTGGCTTGTTTAAAGTTAAAGGAATGATCATGTATTAACGTATGAGAGAATGGTGCATTTCGAGTATTTTTATATTTATATTTCTTTTGTTTTATCAAGTTTTTTAATTCGCGTGAAGTTTCACAAACATATATATGATTGCAATAATTCGATGTTAGCTTATATATTCTTGCTTTAGAAAATTCTTCGTTCTTTTCCGTGTTTGTTTTATGGTTGGTGATGTTGTTTATGTTGTAAAAATTCCTATGTGATATAAATATAAAGGCAATATATATATATATGCATCAAAATACGTCTTTTAAAAATGAGATAACCAATGCCAACCTAATACTAATAATTATTTGCATTTGCGCATTTTCAGTGGATCAGTGTGCATTGAAATCTTGTAAAAATGGTGGAACGTGCAAAGCAGATGGACAAAAATACACATGTGACTGCAAGAAAGGATTTATTGGAATCCATTGTGAACAAGGTAGTAATTGATTCATTTCACAACTTGCAAACATTTTGTCCTAAAGTTTGTTAAAAAATAGTTAACAATAAAGTATGTAACTACAGATAGGTGCTATCATGCAAAAACACTTAATCATATTCAAAAAAATAATTTACAAAAGACATGTTGTTTATTTCTTCTTAAATATATCCATATAACGGTAATACATATATACATATATATTTACGCTCATATAAACGATATATATATATATATATCTTTTATATGGGCGTAAATATATACGTTTACATGAGAAAATGCTACTTCAAAAATTCAATAAGATGTTAAATTTCCAACGTAATTTTAATAATTATTTGTACTTTCACATTTGTGTAAAGTTGATCTGTGTGGATTGAACCCTTGTAAAAATGGCGGAACATGCAAAAGAGACGGTCAAAAATACACATGTGACTGCAAGAACGGGTTTATTGGAAAAGATTGTGAAAAGGGTAAGTAATTTCTTCATTAAATATTTTTGTCTCAATCTCACAACTTCCAAGTATATCTGGCTAATATGTTTACTAATAAGTAAACACTTATCAAAGTT
>OY744515.1:271018111-271098111 GCA_963556195.1 Sepiola atlantica | reverse complement strand
TGTAAGAACTGAGAGAGATATAAACATTGGATTACTTGCAGACTTGGTAGAATAACTCTTTGAGTTTAACTCTTTTTGTTGTTTTCTATTTAGATAAATGGTGAACTACTGAATCTGCCTATAAAGAATTATATGGGTGTATCGGCTGTTTATTCGGCTGGTTGGGTCAGAGTGACTACTAGTTTCGGTGTAAAAGTTCAATTTGACGGCAAGCACAGAGTAATTGTGAAGATTCCAAGCATGTATAGACACCAATTAACGGGAATTTGTGGCGACTGTAATGGCAAGAAAGACGATTATAAAACAAAGGCTGGTGTCGATGTTTCTCGAATGAAAAACAGATTTGCACTGATCGGTAAAAGTTACCAAGTGATGGATGACAGCGATAAACCAGAAAATAAGTAAGTATTTCTTTTGGAATCTTCTTTTTTTTATTATTATTGAAGCTTCTCATTGTGGACTCGGCGTATCGGGTTCGTGTTTTGTCGAGGCTTCATTCATTCATTCATCGCCTCCGTTCAGTCTAGAGAGACAATGGATACTTCCTGTAAGGGTGGCTGCGCGTGTAATTGTGAGGCAATGGTTGCACAATCCCAACCTGCCTATTCTAAAAAATCAAGGGTCCTTTTCCTAGTGCTAACACTTCATCTCTATATGAGATACATAGATATTCAAGGGTTCCATCAAAGTTCTCCTTTACCCTTTAAACCCTTCTCTCTTTTGTTTAATTTTACTTCAGTAGAAGTTCTTAGAGATCAAGAAGTCCCTTCCTGGAGCTAACAGATGATCTATATATGAGATACATAGATATTCGAGTGTTCAATTAAAGTTCTCTTTTACTATTTAAACCCTTCTCTCTTTTGTTTAATTTTACTTCAGTAGATGTTCTTATAAATCAAGGAGTCCTTACCTGATGCTAACACTTGATCTCTACATGAAATACATAGATATTCGAGAATTCCATTAAAGTTCTCCTTTACCACTCAAGCATTGTTTGTGTAAAGAAGTTAAGAATATTCATTTTTCCCTCCTCAGTTGATAATGTTAGAGTATAAATTGATTTTGGTTTATAGGTTTTACCGGATTCCAGGACAAGAATCCATCGGGTCTGGTGGAGTATCTAGCTAAGTGCTGTTACCTGAGGTAACATTAGAAGAGAAGGTGCACCTTTCCTCGTATAGGCGTGTAACCAAACCGATGAGATCTTATTTGGGCTTTGACTACTATGTTATGTTGAATACTTGGTCAGGGTTTACTTGCAGGGTAAAGTATCCTCATATCAGGATTTCCTGGCAAACTCTTTTACAGAGAGACCGAAGACACTCGAGGATCTGTCTATAAGGTAACTTCCGTATAAATGTTTAACATTTTTGTATTATTGCTCATTCTTGTATTATTTAAAATTATTTTATTCTGGAAGATCTTTCTCTACGAAATGAATACTTTCATTATGCACATGTGAAACATGAGTTCTTGTAGATTCTTTAGGGTTCATTCTTCACCAATTTTTAACCGCGAATTTAAATCGCATGTAAACTTAAGTAGATTTGTTTACTATAAAAAGATTCAATAATTCTCATGGTGGGATCTTATCTCTACAATCTCAAAACTTTTCGAAGTCCTGGGACGGATATTCCTGCCGGTAACATATGTACAAGAAAAGAATATAAAGTAGAATGAGATTATAATTATTATAAAACGTCTCCACCTCCCCAGTCTTCCAAATCAAAAGGGATGGACTGCATTACCAGCACGTGTCTATATGTAGTGGATTGGGGTCATAAATGGTTGGCAACTTTTAATGCCGCAAGGACAAAGCTCCTTTCCTTGAATAACTACAAAAAACGTCTTCAACCACCGATTGCCATGGCAAATAACACCCTACCTGAGAGTCCAACGTTCAAACTCTTCGGCCTAACCTTCACAGCTAACATGAATTGGAACAAATACATTGAAGACATTGCCAAGGCTGCAGCAAAAAAGGTGGGCTCCTTCTATCGTGCTAGTAAACTCTCACACCTGACATTATCCTGTATCTCTACAAAGCCACCATCCGTCCATGCATGGAGTATTGTTGCCACATCTGGACTGGTGCATCATCTACTAGTCTATCCCTCTTAGACAAGGTCTAAAAAAAGAGTCGCCAACTTAATATGTCTCTCACTATCCACTAAGCTCCAGTCTCTGTCCCATTGCCGCAATGTGGCATATTTGTGCTTCTTTTACAAATACTTTAATGGATTGTGCTCCGATGAACTGGCTGCTCTGGTGCTCCCTCGACGTAAATTCACTAGACAAACTCGACAATCAGTTAAATCCTATCCATTCACTGTGGAGGTCCCCAGATGCCAGAGAGCCTTCTACTCCAGCAGCCTCTTTCCTCATGATGCCGACCTCTGGAACTCCCTCCCTGCTCTCTATTTCCCCGACTGTACCGACATGCAGAGGTTAAAAACTAATGTAAACAGACATCTCGCTGCACAGCTCCCAACTTAGGATGACACCCTAAACCTACACCCTAATTCTCAGTAGCCCCTTACGTTTACAGTGGCGACCTGCCTTGTTTGAGGGGGGGGGGTTATGTTTTTAAAAGAAATATATATAAAGTAATTATTTTTGCTACTTGTATTATTTTTCAGCTGTGAAGTTGTTGATTTCGTTGAGAAATGTGAAAACAAAGAAGTGAATGCTTGCACGCTTTTAACAAATAAAAAGGGACCATTCGCTGAATGTCTAATAAAATTAGGCAGTGAAGCGAAAGAATACTTCAAGGCTTGCCAAATGGACGCCTGTGCCTACAAGCAGTCGTCGAAGGTTTTGAACACGGTGGTCTGTCAGGCATATGAAGCTCTGGCTAAAAAGTGCGAGGATTTAAATGTCTTCATAAACTGGAGAACAAAAGCTAAATGCCGTGAGTATATCGTAAAGATTCGTTAATTTGTCCTGTTGCATTTGTCATTCGAATATGAAGAAAAAAATCAGGTATTGCGATGAACCATGGATTCTTACATGAAAAGATCACTGCGACTGGTATTTCTCATGTGAATACCATTTTTTTACTTTGACAATAATTCTATGGAGAGCCTAAGGAATATATTTTTTTCTGATCATTTATTTTCATGTATGTCGTAGATTTGTATTCATAAAGCCATTCTACTTAATATGAGCGAATATATATATATATATATATATATATATATATATATATATATATATATAAATATTAAATTATTTATACCTACAGACGCTAGCGTTTCAAGCTTATTGCTCTCATCAGTGCAGGGAAGTAACAATTTCAGACGGTCGGGAGGCGCGAACCTGGTTCACAGAGTCAGCCATATCCACTCGGCCCACGGAAACTGTCACGTAATTTAGGGAAATTAAGATCTATATGTACCTAGAAGCGGGCACAGATAGAAGACTAGTCGAGAGTGTTCGACGAACGTATTCGGAACTTTGCATTAGAGCTTTTTGACAGTCTATTTTTAACTTCCCCGAGAGTGCTCAACTTTAATTTCTTAAAGGGGCTTAGTATAATATTTATAAATAAATATTAAATTATTTATACCTACAGACGCTAGCGTTTCAAGCTTATTGCTCTCATCAGTGCAGGGAAGTAACAATTTCAGACGGTCGGGAGGCGCGAACCTGGTTCACAGAGTCAGCCATATCCACTCGGCCCACGGAAACTGTCACGTAATTTAGGGAAATTAAGATCTATATGTACCTAGAAGCGGGCACAGATAGAAGACTAGTCGAGAGTGTTCGACGAACGTATTCGGAACTTTATATATATATATAGTCAAAAGAAGCTTTGAGTTATTTTAAACAAAAAAGAGAAGAAAAAAGAAAAAAAAGGAAAATGCAGTTTAAATTCCCAGAGCAACTAACTAAATACAAAATATTGCAGACTTAAAATTCATAAATAAATAAAATATATAATAGTAAGTAAATAAAATAAAAAGGGGGATTAAGTATCTAACAGTGAAACAAAAACAGGAGACCGTAACGTAAGCGTCTAATATTAACACATGGATCATCAGCTGTTTACCATGTAAGTGTTTCGGAGATTTAAAAACAGGACAGTTATAATATTCATGGCTCTCCAATGGTACTGATCAAACTACCATTTCACCAATAATCAAGTGTCGAAATAATTCAGCTTAAAATTTCAGTAATATATACATAAATAAATAAATAATATATATATATATATTAACTAAAGAACTAACCCTAATATATTTAATCAGGCCTAATAACAATATGATCTCGGTAGTATCAGTATACTCACTTATGTTCAATATAAAATGCACATACTTAATTTTTTTTAACATAGTTCACTCCAAACAAGGCGGACCGCCACTGTAGACGTAAGGGGCTACTTTGAAAAAGAGTGACATTTTTTTTTTGGGGGGGGGGGGGGTCAACCTAAATTGGGAGCTATGCAGCGAGATGTCTGTTTACATTAGTTTTAAATTTCTGCATGTCAGTACCGCCAGGAAAACAGGAAGCAGGGAGGAAGTTCCAGAGTCCATCAGCTCGAGGAAAGAAGCTTTTGAAGTAGAAAGCTCTTCCGCATCTGGGGACCTCCACAGTAAATGAAATACTTTAGTTACTGGTCTGCTTTTCTCGCAATTTTTAAAATTGAACCCCTTTTTATTTCATCTGGTTTCACTTTTAACTTCCATTCCCATTTTTTAAATTATTTTTACCCCTTCCCCCTTCCAGACAGCTCCGTTACTGAACATCCCAGTAAGCCGAACTAACAATTAAAACTAGTGTATTTACATACATTATGTAATATACTTATGTACGAGATGACGGGAAAATTATATTTCGTGTGAATTACTTATATTTATATTGAGGTTTACGAATGGACCTGTTTTCGTTTCAGCAATGAAGTGTTCAAAGGACAAGATCTTCGCCTTCAAAATGAGCGCTTGTCAACCATCTTGTACAGATCAAAAGGCGGTTTGTTCTGACGGATTTACAGAAGGTTGTGTCTGCAAACCTGGGACTATTGTCAGCGGTGACAAATGTATTCATCCATCTTCGTGCGGATGTGAATTCGAAGGAATATACTTAACTGTAAGTATGACGTCATTAATGTTCTCCGATTTCATCCAATCAAAATAAGACAAGTTTAATGCTTAAATATTGATGTTTTCAAACAATTTCTATTGCGTGCTTTTTCTTTTAGGCTGGATCAGAGGTTTTGTTAACTGATTGTTCTGAAAGAATTGTCTGCGAGGCTAGAGGGAAGCTGAAGAGAATGCTTGGCTGCGACGCCAACTCAATGTGTGTACTTCAAGGCGGTGTGCGAAAATGCGCCTGTAAAGATGGCTTCGAAATGTTTAATGGAATTTGCCACAGTAAATTAACTTTTTTTCCTTCCGAATTATATGAATTTCTTGTCTTTAAAACTGATTTACCACTCTTTCATAGCTATTATATAATTTGTTAAAAGACTATTTTACGAATAAAATATATATTTATGTTAAAATTAATTCAATATACAAAAAACAGCCACATAATCTTACAGAATTATTGAACATTCCCATGGACATTGTGTACATTAATTTTAAATAATAATAATCATTTTGATATTATTATTATTAATATATATATATATATATATATATATATATATATATATATATATATATATATATATATATATATATATATATATCAATTTAATTAATATTATTAATATATATATATATATATATATATTCTAGAGATGAAAGATGAGAATAAAAAACTGTAAAGATCCAATATTTTATAGAACATCAAAAGTTCAGAGCAAGGAGCTTCATATCCTTAATCCATGGATTTTCAAAGATAAATCCTTTTCATCAGAAGATAGAGGAGACCCTACAATGTAATTGTAAATATTATTGGCAACTCTATTCAGTATATTGAGCTTTATATTATCACGATGAATTATTATTAAACGATAATTCAATTATCTTTAATTTAATTCAACATTTAAATATTATGTATATATATACATATATATATATATATATATATATATATATATATATATATATATATATATATATATAAATGTATGTGTGTCGATATTTTCAAGCCAATACTTTCTAAAATCTCTTTAGCCTCTTTTTTGTAAATTTATCGTTACTTCAAAGATTTAAATACGAAGAATGTTTGACAGATGCGCTTATTTTCCACAATGTTTTCATAATTTTCCTTTTTTTCTGTTTGTAGGAGTTCTTATTCCACCGCGTAAGTGTAAACATGTTTTCTATTTTGTTTTATTTTGATTGTTACTCATTTATTCATCACGAAGCAATTATTTAACGTAGTACATGTGTATTAATTTACGCATAAATGCGGACGTATTTGTCATCATATACGTTAATAGTATAATTGTATGAAGGTATCGACATCCTCTCATTGTTTTCTTCATTAATGCCTTAACTAAATTCTTGTGAAATACGTAAATATTTAGAAGTAAAGACAAACAACATAGTCTCTCATGGTCGATATTATGAGCGTCGTTCTTGAAGAAAATCGAGTTTTATTAATTTGGTTCTATGTTTCGAAAAGAATGATGTTATTTCGGAATTTTTCTTTCTCCTAGATTAGTGGCCCCTACAAAATTGTGATAATATAGTCTCCCTAATAGTTCACCTATAGATAGGAACTAAAATGAATGATTTATTAGAGAAAGTTATCTGTTGTCGCTTACACCACATGGAATTTCGTATTTCGAAGCAGTCACCCATCTAAGTAGTGACCCGGCTCAACGTTACTTAACGGTACCCTGAATTTATGTAGATGTATATCTATAACTGCATATATATACAAACATGTGCATGTGTGGGTGCATACACTTTGATAAAGTCGTTAACTAGATTATGTAAAATACGACCTTCCTCACCGCATAAAGAAAGACTATACTACGGTTATTATTCCAAGCCAACCGAGTTCCTTTTCGTTTGTATAAAGGGATCCAAATCGCTCTGAGATACAGGGCCACCAACGTATACATCAGATATAAGACGATGTGCTTCAGCTCCGCAGCGATCTTTTCACCCTCAAAACGGAGATCATCGACACACATACCATCAAGATCAGCTGCTATCCCGATATTCATTTTTAATATTTGATAAGGTAACTCGGAGACGGTGGGGTGCTATATCCTCACATGGTTGATAGCATTCTGTGTCAGACTGGTGATTAAATCTTTATCAACCAATGACGGATTATAGAAGCTACATAATGAATGTCCTAGTCAAGCGTTTCATAATATTCTCGGTACTTTAGTGGAGGAATAAGCCCATCTATAGACCTGAGTGATATCATAGAAGAGGATTGCGAATCGAAAACCTGTCTAATTGTGTAATAAATAATTTTGACGTGTTTCCTTCCGTTCCTGTGTTCTTTCAGAAATATTCATCCAGAAATAGAATCTTGTAAATCTGCGAGTCATTATCATCGAACCAATCGTAACGATTCCGCTCATTAAGACCTCAACACTGATCTTGTAAACCCCAGTTTAGTATTGTTTCCGTAGAATATGAAAATCTACACTCCCGAACGCGTCCTGAAGCTCCCCATGTAGACTCTTGTCCATCAGTCCAGATACATCAATGTGCTGGAAATTTTATCGCTTCAGAGCGAAACGTACACCTAATATCCAGCTTTAGATTACCACGCACAAGCTTGTAGTCCGAACCACATTTCGCACCTCACATAGCTCGCACAGTGGAACATCTTGTAGGTGTTGCATATGGGTGATGGCATGGCAAACTGGATGCCGATACTTTGACCGTTGTTGGATTCAAGTTGCCTATAAGCAGCTTTCTGATGCAGGGTTGTTGCAAATGACGAGACTAAATGCGATCCACGTCTTATCATCCTACTACACCCAAGCGTTGAAGTCTTAGGAAACAAGTATTTCATCAGTTTCTGAGATCGAGGTAAAAAATATCACTCCATCAATTTGCCTTTTAGTCCCTGAGTTACCTTTTCAAAAGTACGTATACACAGCCCTCACATCTGCCAATTCATAACCATCGCTTAATCGGACTGGTGCCATTGCAGTAATGTCGATTCTATAGTACCTAACCCTAACCCTAACCCTAACCTTTTCAAAAGTACGTATACACATCCCTCACATCTGCCAATTTATTTATATTATTAATTCCATCATTATCATATATTTATATATTTATTTATATTATTAAATCCATCATTATCATATATGTATATATTTATTTATATTATTAAATCCATCATTATCATATATTATATATTTATTTATATTATTAATTCCATCATTATCATATATGTATATATTTATTTATATTATTAATTCCATCATTATCATATATTTATATATTTATTTATATTATTAATTCTATCATTATCATATATGTATATATTTATTTATATTATTAAATCCATCATTATCATATATGTATATATTTATTTATATTATTAATTCCATCATTATCATATAGGTATATATTTATTTATATTATTAATTCCATCATTATTATATATATATATATTTATTTATATTATTAATTCCATCATTATCATATAGGTATATATGTATTTATATTATTAATTCTATCATTATCATATATGTATATATTTATTTGTATTATTAATTCCATCATTATCATATATGTATATATTTATTTATATTATTAATTCCATCATTATCATATATGTATATATTTATTTATATTATTAATTCCATCATTATCATATATGCATATATTTATTTGTATAATTAATTCCATCATTATCATATATGTATATATTTATTTAAATTATTAATTCCATCATTATTATATATGCATATATTTATTTGTATTATTAATTCCATCATTAGCATATATGTATATATTTATTTATATTATTAATTCCATCATTATCATATATGTATATATTTATTTGTATTATTTTATTATTTTTAATATTTTGTTATGTTTCAGCTCCAATCGTTAGTCCGGAATTTCTGGGTCCCGGTATGTAGCAATCTTTTTATTTAGTCATGAATAGACTATATATATATATATATATATATATATATATATATATATATATATATATATATATAAAATAAAATATGAAACTAAAAGTATACTTTTGATCTAGTCATGAATAGACTATATATATATAGAACTATATTATTTCATAATAAGTCTTAAATAGTATAGTTTTGGATTCAGACAGACAGACAGATACATAATCTCTATTATTAATAGATTTATATCGACTTCATTTCAAGTTTTATTTAATCATCTTCATGTATTTCTACAACAATGTTTATCCCTTATGTTGCAATAACGATGTCTTTCTTCAATTCTGTTCATAGTTTTACACATGTTCATCCGCGTCTCTGTGGCCTTTATGGAAGAAACACCAATTGTTACTATAAGCACCAACACCCCAAAAGAGTGCGCTCGTCGCTGTCTGAAGGTTGAACAGTGCAAATCGTTTAATTTTGATTTGCTCCGCAAAAAGTGTCAATTATTCTCGACTAATGCCGAGAAACGTACATTACAACCAAGCTCTTGTCCTTACGAAGACTATTATCAGCTGATACGTAAGTCATATTTTGTTTCTCATGAAAAACTTTCAAAAACGAGAATATAAAGTGTTGCTGCGTTTTACGGCATCTCAATTGCCGTTGGGTGAATTTATGTAATTTTTGTAAACAATGATTTATGGTTTAAACCATACAAGGGTTCCTGGCAGATACTAGCACTCCGGAGGAGAGTTGATTTAGGATTAGTCGTAACTAAAGACTGACATCACACTCCCTAAAGCTCTAAAATAAGAGCCTCATAGCTGGATATATGTCGGTTGTTGGAGGGATCTTAGCTAGTTCATAGTGTTCAGAAATGAATGTGCCTTTAAATCAGTTTGAGAAAAATAGTCTATGCTGCAACTCCATGCGAGAGTTACATTATCATTATTTACAATGTTCTTCTTGTTATTTATAATTGGTAGAAATCACACAGCATTGTAGGTGTTTGTTTATAATTGGTAGATCATATAGTAGTATAAATATAAAAATTGAGCACGTGTTCATAGATTGGTAGAAATCACAGAACATTGTAGGTATTGGTTAATAATTGGTAGATCATATAGTAGTATAAATATTAAAATTGAACACGTGTTCATGGTTTGGTGGAAATCACACAACATTGCAGGTGTTTGTTTATTATTGGTAGATGATATAGTAGTATACATATGAAAATTGAACACGTGTTCATAGATTGGTAGAAATCACACAGCATTGTAGGTATTGGTTAATAATTGCTAGATGATATAGAAGTATGATTATAAAAATTGAACACGTGTTCATGGTTTGGTGGAAATCACACAACATTGCAGGTGTTTGTTTATAATTGGTAGATGATATAGAAGTATAAATATGAAAATTGAACGTGTGTTCATAGTTTGGTAGAAATCACACACAATTGCAGGTGTTTGTTTATTATTGGTAGATGGTATAGAAGTATAAATATGAAAATTGAACGTGTGTTCATAGTTTGATGGAAATCACACAACATTGCAGGCGTTGGTTTTTAATTGGTAGATGATATAGTAGTATCAATATTAAATTTGAACACGTGTTCATGGTTTCCTGGACATCACACAACATTGTAGCTGTTCTTTTAATAATTGGTATATGACATAGAAGTATGAATATTAAAATTGAACACGTTCATGGTTTGGTAGAAATCACACAACATTGAAGGCGTTGGTTTATAATTGGTATATAATATAGAAGTATGAATATAAAAATTGAACACGTGTTTACTGAAGTGCAAAAATTGCCAAAAGTCGCAACGAGCAATTTGGATGATAGACAAGGCAAGTTTTCTCAGATTTAGAACATTTATTTGAATAAGGAATACTATAAATAACAAAACAATAAATTATGTGCATAGCCTAACGTCTAGTATGCTGTCCGTGTTCATACGTGTCTTTTGTTTAGTAGTAGAAAGTGAACCTTGAGTTTACTATCGACAGCCTAACCCTAACCCTAACCCTAACCCTAACCCTAACCATAACCCTTCCATTAACCCTAACCTGGTAACTCTCGCTTCCCTTATGTTGTCCTTTAGTCTTCACGTTCAATAAGCGATGTTTTTGACAAAGGGGGAATAATTGCTGTTTTCTGAATCGAAATTTATCCATATAACACTTATCGTTGGCTAGTTTTTGATTTTGAAGTAGTATTTTTCTAAACTCTATACATCAAGGGGCTACATTTCTTGCCTGGAACGATTTTCATTTTAAAAATAGGCTATTGAATATATGTCTGCATATTTTACTATTTCTCATGTGCCGTTTAAAATTATGTTTTTCAAGGATCCAAGGACATCGTCATCCGTGGTGCCACGATGTTTACATGCGTTCATCTGAATGAATATTCACAAGTCAAGAACATAGCAGAATGCAAGACAAAATGTATCAATGATAAATGCAAAGCTATGGAATATTCGGCTTTTGATGAGGAGTGCAGCGTCACGCATACAACACGGTCAGATTTCGGTCTCATTGGCGATGACGACTTCGTCTATTACGGTAAGTAAAGTTGGTATTTTGCGATAGGACTTCGATAATTATGTGACACAGAAAAGCATTAGTAAACTTATAGAGAGAAACAGCACTGAATTAATACAAATACTCTACTAGTCTATTGATATTAGAATAAAAAGATGATACAAATAAAAATTGGATGAATTGAAATACGAATTTTATTCAAGTCAATTAATTTGACAAAAAATAAAACAAGCATGTTTCAGTTGCCATGTAAGAAAAGGGTGATAGAAATTTACACAGAAGAGGATACAGTAGCCCAGCACCTGTCCAAATTCGCGTTGTTGGCGCATTTATTAACTCTCTTGGGAAACTATTTCAAAATCCAGGGATCCTGATTGAGAAAGCGGCCCTCTTCCGCTTTAGTCGAAATCGGCGGTGAAATAGTTTCTCTTGGTGTCCGCATAGACCTTTTTCTAATGCAGGAGTGAATAATAGGTCCTCAGGTATATCGTAATGACCATTGAGGAGATTGTAGACCAAAATGAGATCACCGCGTAATCGTCGGCGCTCAAGGGAGAAAAAATTTAGTTTCTTGAGTCGGCTTTCATAGGGCAGATCCCATAGACCCTGCACCATTCGAGTATCCAGTCTTTGATCTCTTTTCAGATGCTGATATCACGTATTAGATATGGAACAGAGGGCTGGATACCATATTATAACAGTGGTCTTAAGAGAGAGACATAAAGTTGTAGAAATATTTCAGGAGTGAGTTTACAGAAAGAACCTCAAATGAGAAATAGGGTGCTCTTTGCTTTGTTTGCAGCCTGAATGCAATGGTTCGATGGCTTGACGGACTAGTCAACCAGAAACCCAGTACTTTTGTGTCGTTCGCCTCCTTGAGCAAAGTCGTATCACCGCCGAGAGTAAGAGCCGAGTCAGATGGATATCCCACTGCAATATGGCAGCATTTATCGATATTAAGGTATAAGTCCCATTTAATTGACTATTTCCATGCACGTTGAAGGCTAAACTTGAGATTGCCAATTTCGCTTGTACGAGCTACTAATTTGACGTCACATATAAATAGGAGAACGTTTCCACCAATCACTTTCGGCATGTCGTTTATATGAAGTATAAAAAAGAGAATAGGACCCAGCAATGAACCTTGAGGAACACCACTGCAAGCATCCATTTCAGATGACAGACTGCCATTTATCTGAACTCTGTTTGTACGATCACCAAGAAAAGATCTTATCAATTTTACAACCGAGTTAAGAATACCACATGTGTTGAGTTTATATAAAAGTAAGCTGGGATTGACAGAATCAAAAGCCTTGGCAAAGTCCAAAAAGACAATGTCAGCAGTTCCTTCCGTCGTCTAATTAATACATATAATATTCAACGAGGAATACAAAATAAGTGTTTCCTTAATATATGGATTTTCAAAAATAAGGTCTTTTCATCAGAACTAAAATAGCAGTAAAATAGTGTATTACTGGAAGCATATCTTTGGAAATATAAAAGTTTTAAACAAAAGACATCTTCAAATAAATTATATAATGTTAATGTTTCCGTTGGACTACCCACTTCAATTTCTTGAAGTATTGCCTGCCCAAGTAGCTATATAGTTTGCAATGACTGTATTTAGATATTGATCCCCCTTTTAGATATTTATGGTGAGCTACCTACTTTTTTATCAACTGATTCTTAGTTTTGGACTTCATCTTTTTGTATCCTCTCATATCTGGGTTTATATATATATATATATATATATATATATATATATATATATATATATATATATATATATATATATATATATATGAGTATATGAAAGGATAAAAACAATCCGACGGTATGAAATTAAAAATAGAAAGCGGAATACCTATTCGCTCAACATTTCGCCCAAATTTTACGTGGGCTTTGTCAAGAGCGGACGAAGAATACATTTTGTCATTTTTGTATTCTTCGTCCGCTCTTGACAAAGCATATATATATATATGTATATATATATATATATATGTATGTATATATATATATATATATGTATGTATATATATATGTATGTATATATATATATGTATGTATATATATATATATATGTATGTATATATATATATATATGTATATATATATATATATATATATATATATATATATATATATATATATATATATATATATATATATATATATATAATATACACGTTTGTTAGATTTGGGGGATGAATGAAATTGAAAAGTGTGAAAACGAGAGGAAAAAAACATAAGATCAATTTGATTTTTGAAAAAAAATTTCCACTCGTTTTTACACTTTTCAATTTCATTCCCTGCCCCCCTAAAATGTCACAAATGTCTATATTCCTTGCCTTAATAAAATGTTGTACCACTAGAAATTCATTTAAATATAAATATACATAAAATATACATTATTATGTTAAATTCTTTCAAAAAGAAGTAAACTTACAGGGTTTGCTTAAAGAATAACATTTTTGGTAAATGAGTTCTGATGATGCAATTTTAATTTTATTCTTTTCCATTTTGCAGAAACACTCGATTATCTGCCACAACTTCCAGTCAACTGAACAAGTCCTGTAATCTTATCTCAAGTCAATAAAAATATGAAATATTCAAATTTGTGTTTTTGTTTTTATATTTTACAGGACATCATCTATTTTGTGACAATTTTAAAATAAAAATTGGAAACATTTGAAAATATAGAAATAAAAACAAATACAATAGAAATGCAATCTTCAGAAATTTATTATATAATAGTTTTAGAATAAAGATTACATTTATTGGATAACAGTTTTAGAATAAAGATTACATTTATTGGATAATAGTTTAAGAATAAAGATTACATTTATTGGATAACAGTTTAAGAATAAAGATTACATTTATTAGATAACAGTTTAAGATTACATTTATTGGATAACATTTTTAGAATAAAGATTACATTTATTGGATAACAGTTTAAGAATAAAGATTACATTTATTGGATAACAGTTTAAGAATAAAGATTACATTTATTGGATAACAATGTAAGAATAAAGATTAAATTTATCGGATAAAAGGTTGAGGAAAAAGATTAAATCATGTCCGGGTTTTACAGTCGCATTTGAAAAGTTCTTCTGTGTATGGTTAGGAATTTCAGTCAAGATTTCCTGGAAAATATAAAGGAAAATGTCAAAAGAATTATCGCATTATAATCAGGATTATATCAGCGAAAGAATATGTTTATAATTTATCAAAATGATGATTAATATTAAAATTAGAATAAAGAGAAAATATAAAAAAATGATCTTATGAGGATTATATCAAGAAAGAAGATACATGTGTATTTAGAGAATGAAAATCGTGATTTTTTAATTAAAATTCCTGGTAAATAAAAACGTGAAATCGTTCCACACTTTGCTGGGTTTACGTTTCTTTAAAACACATTTTATCTATATCTTCTGTGACGTGTCAATCTAGTATATAAAACAATGTGTATATATATCAATTCTTCGTATGTATTTATTTTTTTAATTCATCAAACTAGCAACTAAGACTTCGTTACTTTAAAGTAAATCATTGTTTTAAGAACATATTTTACAACATGTTCACAGGAATACTTAATCAAGGAATTGTTGTAAGAATACATTTGCAATATATTTCGAATGATTTCGTGCATATCTTACTACACATTTAAAGACATACAACCTAACGTACAGTAATACAAAGATTCTTTAAGGAATACATTTGCAAATATATTTAAATGATGCTGTGTATATCTTAAAACATATTTGCAGACATACAAACAAACGTACCATAATATACGATTTTTTTAAAGAGCAAAATTGCAAATATATATGAGTGCTGTTTTGTATATCGTGGGGGAGCTTTGAAACTTACTTATAATAAACCATAACAAGCCGCGCATGCGTTGTCCCCCTCTGTATGCAATAAAATTTGGGCAATTTGAGGCATTTCTGACCCCCATTGTACCCCCTGGGGGCACGAACCAGAATTTTTCTGAGGTCAAAGATGCTCATTTTATATCCAGAACAATTGCCTCTACATTTTGGCCAAGTCTCAGAAAAATTGAATGGATGGATCAAACGTTATGGGAGAAAAGGGTCATTTTTTGCCATTTTGAGGGTTTTTGACCCCCTGAGGGCGCGAACCAGATTTTTTCCAAGGTCAGCGATACTTATTTTCTATTAGTAACAATTGCCTCCATATTTTGGCCAAGTTTCAGAGAAATTGAATGGATGGATGAAAAGTTACGGGGCAAAAAATGTCAATTTTGCCATTTTGGGGCCTTTTGAACGCCTAGGGGGCTAATTTCAAAAATCGGAGAATGTCACTTTCTAACCTGACAAAAGTTACAACTTCATCCAAAATTTCAGAGAAATTCAATGGATGGTTGCGGAGAAAATTCCGGACGGACAGACAGACGGACGGACAGACAGACGGACGAACGAAAATGCCTCAAAACATAGGTCCCCCGATTTTATAAATCGGGGGACCAATAAATGTGTTTCAAGAACACATCTTGAAATAAATTTGAACGTGGTTCTTTATATTTTACAACATCTTGACAAACATAAATACTAACTTACCGTAATAAACGAATTCGCTATCACCGTTAATTTCAAAGTCTTTTCCTGTGCTGTTTGTAACGCTGCATTCTTTATTTACAAGAGAGTATTCCATGGATTTGCAATTATTCTTTTTGCATTTTGCTTTGCAATCTCCCAATGTGTTCACTACTGCAAATTCGATCAAAGGACCGCATGGAAATATTGTTCCACCGCGGATGACAATTTCCTTGGATTCTTGAAAATATAATTTCAAAACGACAAATGAAATCGATCACAATGAAGAGAAAAACAGCACAAAGAAAAAAGGAAAACATGTTCAATCATTTTATAAATGTATACCACATACCACATACCACATAGTTGGTATTAAAATGCACACTGGAAACACCAAGGTCATGTTCAACAAATATGCCACAAAAGCCCCAGTTATAGTGAAAGGTGCAAATGTCGAGAAAGTATACAACTACATCTACTTAGTGAAGATGGTGAGAAGTGACGCTGATATCATGTCTGAAATCAAACGGCGAATCGCGTTTGGATGGGCAGCCTTTTCCAAAGTAGACAACATCATGAAGAGTAGAACGTCAACGATAAACATTAAGCAAAAAGTGTTCAATGGATACATCATTCCTGTTATGACATATGGTAGTGAAACATGGCCACTTAATAATGCAGTGATGAAAAAGCTAAGAGTGGCACAATAGAAAATAGAACGCATTATGCTCGGCATCAGTTTACATGATAGAAAAAGAAACACCTGGATCAGACAGCAAACTGGAGTAAATGACATCATCACTACCATAGGAATGGCAAAGCATAGATGGGCAGGGGACCTTTCGAGATGTACAGACAATAGGCGGATATATAGAGCGACAGAATTGATGCCGAGGCAATGGAAAATACCTAGAGGAACGTCAAACCCCCGGTGGAGAGACGACGTCGAGAGTCAACCAGCCCCTACTTGGCCACGCCTAGCCAGGGATAAAACAAGGTGGAAAGAAACCAGGGAGGGGTTCCTCCACCAGGCGTGAAATAAAAAGACCCTGATTATGCTGCTGCTGCTGCTGCTGATGATGATGATGATGATGATGATAATGATGATGATGATGATGCCACATGCTTTATGAATTATCAGATTAAAGAATTTTTACTGAGAGATAAATATGCAAACGTTATTGTGAGATTACAGATTTTCAAAAGTTATAACACTATTATATCATAATCATAAGATACCTACTGTGGATCACATTTTACGTACAATTAGGAAATAGTCTATCAGGCATGTGTACACATTGTGATAATGTATGGAAGTGAAACCTGGCAAGTGAAGGTTGAGGACATGCGTTACATAGAGAGACATGGTATGAGAATGACACGATAGATATGTAATGTGAGTCTTACAGACACTTAAATCTTATGAGCTCGGACGAAGATTGAATCTGGAAAGTATAGGGAGGTGTGTGCAGAACCGTAGACTTCGATGTTATGGCTACGTTGAAAGAATTGGCTAGTTCTTAGACCAGTAGATGTTGGACACTTGAGGTAGCAGGAGAAGGACAAGGAAAACATGGGAGAAAGAGATTAGGATGGACGAGAGAAAGATGTATAAATAAAGACCCGTTAAGAGATAGGTTAGTGTGGAAGTAAAGTACGGAAAGCCGTCCAACACATGCCAGTATGTAGAATGAGCGTTAACCGAAAATGATGATGATGATGATGATGATGATGATGATGATGATGATGATGATGGTTAGTTTTACATAGTTCAGTAATAATATTATATTAAGATATTCTAAATTAAAGACTATAACAATTGGATCACCATTCCAGTTCCCATTAGGTTTGCTTAGAACATGTCTATACATTCTGCGTAAATGCGTCAAATAGAATTGACTAAGTTAATCATTTGGTTAAGCATTATTAATAGACTTTGTGTTCCCTTTACTATTAATACCACGTGAGATCAATGGTAAACAATTTCTAGTTAAATAAAATGTTACAACAAGTAAACAATATAAAACAAGCATTTTCACAGATTGTTTAAAGTTATAAAACGCTTATGTCGTAATTCTAAGGTACCTGATGTAGATCACAGCTTATTTCAACTGGTTTAGAAAACAACAATTAAACAATATACAACAAGCATTTTCACAAATTGTTTAAAGTTATGAAACGCTTATGTCGTAATTCTAAGGTACCTGATGTAGATCACAGATTATTTCTACTGGTTTAGAAAACAACAATTAAACAATATACAACAAGCCTTTTCACAAATTGTTTAACGTTATAAAACGCTTATGTCGTAATTCTAAGGTACCTGATGTAGATCACACCTTATTTCAACTGGTTTAGAAAACAACAATTAAACAATATACAACAAGCATTTTCACAAATTGTTTAAAGTTTTGAAACGCTTATGTCGTAATTCTAAGGTACCTGATGTAGATCACAGATTATTTCTACTGGTTTAGAAAACAACAATTAAATAATATACAACAAGCATTTTCACAAATTGTTTAACGTTATAAAACGCTTATGTCGTAATTCTAAGGTACCTGATGTAGATAACAGATTATTTCAACTGGTTTAGAAAACAACAATTAAACAATATACAACAAGCATTTTCACAAATTGTTTAACGTTATAAAACGCTTATGTCGTAATTCTAAGGTACCTGATGTAGATCACAGATTATCTCTACTGGTTTATAAAACAACAATAACAAATATTATACGTGTGTAAAATTGAAGTTAATCATTTCAATATACTTTTCTTTATTTCATACATTCTACCTATTTATGTTGATTGTTCTGTTACTTCTAATGATTAGTTCTAAATGATTCAGTAATTATTCACTCATATTTAGATATTCTTACTTAAATACAATAACATTTGAATCAACGTTTCGATATCCATCAAGTCTGCTTAGAACATGTGTATAAATTGTGTGCAAAGGCATCAAATAAGATTTAATGAGTTAATCATTTGGTTAAATATTATTAACAGACTTTGTGTCTTTTAAACTATTTATGCCACGTCATATCAATGTTAAAACTTCATAGTTAAATAAAATGTTACTTACCAATGAGTTGGTAGTAGTCTTGGAAAGGGCAATTGACTGTAACCAATGTGTTATTCACTGCGTTAACAGAGAATAAATTACACTCATCTTTCATTTCGTCAAAGTTAAACGATTTGCATTCTGTCGTATTGTCACAAATCACGGCACATACTTCCGGTCGATTGGTACTTGTGGTTTTCAATGCTGTCCCATTTATATAGGCCATTGAGACCCGAACAAACTTTGCCAGCGCTAAGACGGAAATGAAAAGAAAAATGCAATATACTTTAAGATACAATTATAATCAAACTATTTATATATATTTATGTATAGACATAAAAGATATGAAAATAAACCCACAAAAATATTAATCATAATAAAAACTGTTTATACAGAATATGCATACAAATAGGTGGAATTTAATTAGCTTTAGACACATATCAAATCACCCTATACTTATATATGTACCTTTATGAAATACACACCAAATTCCAATTCACATATCCACGAAAATCAAAGGAATCAAAATGGATAGCAAAGCTAAAGAGACATAAATTGCCAAACCCGTTTGTTGTCTGTTACCAAAGTAACAGTATATAAAGAAGTTGAAAAAGTATTATATTTAGTAAGATTCTTAACACGTTTTCTGTTCGAATCGCAGTCTCGTCTTGAAATTTGTTTCTACTTTATTTATATGTTATTTAATCTAAATTACGTAATTAATAGTTTCCCAACCTAATTCTAAGCTATACAAAGATTAATTAAATAGTATTTACCACCTCTTACGTTTACAAAACTTCTCGCCGACGGACAGACAGATAGACAGACAGACAGACAGACAGACAGACAGAGGGAGAACCTGATCGTCATATTTAAATAACGAAACTGGTGTTTCAAACATTATCAGCTTTTACAGACTAGGAAGGATCTCAATTTGAAAATCTCCTTGTCAATTGAACAAATTATTTATTTCTGGCGTTAACAAGAACATGAAAAACCCACGTACGTTGAAGATTAAGTATTATCAGCAAAAAAGAGAGATCTTCTTTTCAGTTCAAGCGTAGGATTCCATGTCGATGCGACAGGCGGGTGTGCGATATACTGACGAAGGCTGAAGGGTGTGCGATATACTGACGAAGGGCGAAGGGTGTGCGATATACTGACGAAGGCCGAAGGATCGCGGCCGAAAATTTAGTTCTCCTTTTAAGAAAAACTTTTAATTTTTTTATACATAAGAGACAATTGATATTCCTACACGTCAAAATATAGAAAATAAATAAAAGATATATTAAAATATATACTTTTCACATTGACTTTTTATACACACACACACACACACAAACACACACACATATATATATATATATATATATATATATATATATATATATATATATATATATATATATCATGTTACACGTATAATATTATAAGGGGTTATGTTATATTGTATGTAGATTTTCAGTATCTACTTCGACAGTGTGTAGAGCTTAGTAGTTATGTTTGAAAATATATTTATTACAATTAAGCTACACAGAGATATCTACGTTTCATCTCCCCGGGAAATCGTGGGGCTAAGTGGGGGATACAACTTTGACGCCTCTATGTAGTTTAATTACCATAAATATATTTTCATACTTTATATTATAGATATATATATATTTATATATATATATATATAAATATATTTTCATAGATTATATATATATATATATATATATATATATATATATATATATATATATATATATATATATATATTAAGTAAAGTATGAAAATAATTCTGTTGATTTTATAAATTAGTACAATCGGTTTAGTGATCAACGCGATAACACGGCAGTATGGCGTTTACTGGTCATCCGGACACGACGGCCCAGTAATATACTGCCTTCAATATTGTTTTTATCACTCCATTTATTCTGCGAAGATTAGTTGGGACTTTCTGTTTAATATTTTTAATACAGATATACTCAATTTAGTGTATTTCGACGAAAGGTGCCGGAACATAAAAATATTTAAACATGTTTCTTAACCTTTTACGCTCCTTTCAACGGGAAATATAGAAACATAAAACATCTGAACATGTTTCTGAAGCTTTACGCTTCTTTCAACGTGAAATATAGTAACATAAACATTTGAACATGTTTCTTACCCCTTTACACTTCTTTAAACGTCAAATATAGTAACATAAAACATTTAAACATGTTATTAACCCTTTACGCTTCTTTAAACGTGAAATATAGGAACATAAAACATTTAAGCATATTTCTTAACCCTTTACGCTCTTTTCAACTGGAAATATAGAAACATAAAACATTTGAACATGTTTCTGAAGCTTTACGCTTCTTTCAACGTGAAATATAGTAACATAAAACATTTAAACATGTTTATTAACCCTTTACGTTTCTTTCAACATGAAATATAGGAACATAAAACATTTAAACATATTTCCTAACCCTTTACACTTCTTTAAACGTGAAATATAAGAACTTAAACATGTCAACATGTTTCCTAACCCTTTACACTTCTTTCAACGTGAAATATAGGAACATAAAACATTTAAACATGTTTCTTAACCGTTTTAGTCAACGTGAAATACAGGAACATGGAAACATTTAAACATATTTTTAAATCTTTTTAGTCAACGTGAAATATAGGAACATGAAAACATTTAAGCATATTTTTAAACTTTTTTAGTCAACGTAAAATATAGGAACATGAAAACGTTTGAACATGATTTTTAACCTTTTTAGTCAGCGTGAAATATAGGAACATGAAAACATTTAAACATATTTTTAACCTTTTTAGTCAACGTGAAATATAGGAACATGAAAACATTTAAGTATATTTTTTAACCTTTTTAGTTAACGTGAAAGATAGGAACATGAAAACATTTAAGCATATTTTTCAACTGTTTTAGTCAACGTGAAAAATAGGAACATGAAAAAATTTAAAAATATTTTTTAACCTTTTTAGTCAACGTGAAATATAAGAACAAGAAAACATTTAAGCATCTTTTTTAATCTTTTTAGTCAACGTGAAATATGGGAACATGAAAACATTTAAACATATTTTTAACCGTTTTAGTCAACGTGAAATATAGGAACATGAAAACATTTAAACATATTTTTAACCGTTTCAGTCAGCGTGAAATATAAGAACATAAAAAACATTTAAACATATTTTTAACCGTTTTAGTCAACGTGAAATATAGGAACATAAAAACATTTAAGCATATTTTTTAACCTTTTTAGTCAACGTGAAATATAGGAACATAAAAACATTTAAACATATTTTTTAACCTTGATCTTAAACAAACTGTTGAACGTCTCTTTCCTAATGTTTATACAATTACCTAAAATATTTGAACATTAAAGATAAAGGAATTGAAAATTATTTTAGTTTTACCTGCTGTCATAACGTCTTCAGGAAAAGTCGGTACTGAAATAAATTTATATCAACATATTTATACAAATTTTAATAATATTCTTGAAACATAAATTTTATTGATACAGCGAGAAAAAGAATATTGTAGAATAAGTACAAGTAGTTATTGCGCATGCGTAAGTATTTGTAATTCCATGATATGACTTAGTGAAAATGTTATTTTGTATGTCACAATTATGATCAAACTGTTTATATATATATATATATTTATGTATGGACATAGGCAAAATAAAATGAACTCACAAAAATACTAATGATGATAACATGAATTGGAACAAATACATTGAAGACATTGCCAAGGCTGCAGCAAAGAAGGTGGGATCCCTCAACCGTACTAGTAAACTCCTCACACCTGACATTATCCTGTATCTCTATAAAGTCACCTTCCGCCCATGCCTGGGGTGTTGTTGCCACATCTGAGCTGGTGCATCATCCACTAGTCTCTCCGTCTTAGACAAGGTCCGAAAAAGAGTCGCCAACTTAATAGGTCCCTCACTATCAACCAAGCTCCAGTCCCTGTCCCATCGCCGCAAAGTTGCATCCTTGTGCTTCTTTTACAAATACTTTAATGGATTGTGCTCCGATGAAGTGACTAGTCTGGTGCCCCCTAAACGTAAATACACTAGATTAACTCGACAATCAGCTAAATCCCATCATTTCACTGTGGAGGTCCCAGTGCTGCCGGCCTCTGGAACTCTTTTCCCGCTCCCTGTTTCCCCGACAGTACCGACATGCAGAGGTTTAAAACTAATGTAAACAGACATCTCGCTGCACTGCTCCAACTTAGGAGTACACCCTAAACCTACGCCCCAATTCTCAGTAAATATGTTAAACCAAAAAAACTTTTCATACAGATTATTTATATGAATAAGTGAAATTCAATTAGCTTTAGACACATATTAAATCACCCTACACTTAAATATGTACCTTTATTAAATACATACTAATAAACACCAAATTCCCGTTCACATATCCACGCAAATCAAAAGAATCAAAATGGATAACAATGCTAAACAGACACAAATCAAGTTATAATAACGACACTGGGGCTTCAAACATGTATCAGCTTTTACAGACTGGGATGGATCTCAATTTGAAAATCGAAACATCTTCTCTTCTATACTGTAAGCATTTTGCCTCCAAATGTGAACATAGATATGAGAAAGATTTCAAAGAGATATTATCAATAAGATATTGAAAATAATTGACGAAAATAACTTAAATCGTTAAAACTCAGCAAACTATTGCCTGTAATAAGTCATAGCAATATCATTTAGTCGTATACATTCTGTTACTAACATGTTTACACGTCGTATCGAACTAGATTATTGATTTGCATATTAAAATATATGCAGAAAGATGCCAAACTTTTAGAAAATAACGACACCTTAAACAGTGTAAGTTTAATAAAATTCAAGATTTCATTTCGGATGTAATCCTTTCAACACATTAATAACGTTTGACATTTAATTATAAAAAGTGAATACTTTAGTTATAAAGAAAAAATATTTTTCAATGAATGCGAATTACATCATTTTGTAATGTTTTTTCTCATACGACGGTATTTTGCTTTTTGTGATGACATAGCCGTTCGTACGATAATAGTATTTCATACATTAAAATATTAAAGCAGTGTTCTGGTCAGTTACTTGATGATTGGCTAATAAATACGCAGTATTATCAAATATAATTTCGGCAAGTTATTGACGATTAGCTAATGAATACACAGTATTCAAAAACCCTTTCAGAAAGTGGTTGATGATTGGCTAATGAATACGCAGTATTATCACACTCTTTCAGAAGGTGATTGATGATTGGCTAATAAATACGCAGTATTCTCAAACTCTTTCAAACCGTGGTTGATGATTTGCTAATAAATACGCAGTATTCTCAAACTCTATCAGAAGGTTGTTGATGATTGGCTAATAAATACGCAGTATTCTGAAACTCTTTCAGAAAGTGGTTGATGATTGGCTAATAAATACGCAGTATTCTCAAACTCTTTTAGAGCGTGGTTGATGATTGGCTAATAAATAGTAGTGTTCTCAAACTCTTTCAGAAGGTGATTGATGATTGGCTAATAAATACGCAGTATTCTCAAACTCTTTCAGAAGGTGGTCGATGATTGGCTAATAAATACGCAGTATTATCAAACTCTTTCAGAATGTTGTTGATAATTAGCTAATAAATACGCAGTATTCTCAAACTCTATCAGAAGGTGATAGATGATTGGCTAATGAATACGCAGTATTCTCAAACTCTATCAGAAGGTGATCGATGATTGGCTAATGAATACGCAATATTCTCAAACTCTACCAGAAGGTGATAGATTATTGGCTAATGAATACGCAATATTCTCAAACTCTACCAGAAGGTGATAGATTATTGGCTAATGAATACGCAGTATTCTCAAACTCTATCAGAAGGTGATAGATGATTGGCTAATGAATACGCAGTATTCTCAAACTCTATCAGAAGGTGATCGATGATTGGCTAATGAATACGCAGTATTCTCAAACTCTTTCGGAAGGGGATTGATGATTGGCTAATAAATACGCAGTATTCTCAAACTCTTTCAAACCGTGGTTGATGATTGGCTAATAAATACGCAGTATTCTCAAACTTATTCAGAACGTGCATGATGATTGCCTAATAAATAGCAGTGTTCTCAAACTCTATCAGAAGGTGATTCATGATTGGCTAATGAATACGCAGTATATTACCTTGACATTTGTTCTGATCATTTGTGACATGTTTAGATATATTAGAAGTATAAAACAGTTTTATATTACCTGGACATTTGTTCTGATCATTTGTGACATGTTTAGATATATTAGAAGTATAACACAGTTTTATATTACCTAGACATTTGTTCTGATCATTTGTGACATGTTTAGATATATTAGAAGTATAAAACAGTTTTATATTACCTAGACATGTGTTCTGTTCATTTGTGACATGTTTAGATATATTAGAAGTATAAAACAGTTTTATATTACCTAGACATTTGTTCTGATCAATTAGGACATGTTTAGATATATTAGAAGTATAAAACAGTTTTATATTACCTGGACATTTGTTCTGATCATTTAGGACATGTTTAGATATATTAGAAGTATAAAACAGTTTTATATCACCTAGACATTTGTTCTGATCATTTGTGACATGTTTAGATATATTAGACTTATAAAACAGTTTTATATTACCTAGACATGTGTTCTGATTATTTGTGACATGTTTAGATATATTAGAAGTATAAAACAGTTTTATATTACCTAGACATTTGTTCTGATCCTTTTTGAAGGCTGGTGGACACTGACAAACTCGTTTACCAGATTGTAATAAACAATCCTCGTTCTTTTTACATCCTGGATTTTTTGTTACCTTACGATCACTTTCACATTTTATCGTTTCCGAACAGTCTGGTGTCACAAATGCCGTATTAAGCTAAAGAAAAAATATATAAAATAAATTATCATAATACATCAATGTTTTTTAATCTTTCTAAAAATCTAAAATATAACTTTATTCTTATTATATGTATATGTTACATATACTAGACCAACATCGGCAATCAACTAAATCTCATTCATTCATTGTGGAGGTCCCCAGATGCCGGAGAAGCTTCTACTCAAATAGCTTCTTTTCTCGTACTGCTAGCCTCTGGAACTCCCTCCCTGCCCCTGTTTCCCCGACAGTACTGACATGCAGAAATTTAAAACTAATGTAAACAGACATCTCGCTGCACAGATCCCAATTTAGGTTGACCTCCCCAACCTTCTCCCCTTTTCTTTTTTCCCGGTAGCCTCTTACGTCTACAGTTGCGACCTGCCCTGTTTGGGGTGAACTATGTTAAAAAAAGAAAAGATGAGAACCGTATTTAAAAATGAAGGCTCGTTCATTTTTAAATAGGACGGTGGAAATTTTTATTGATAAAAGTACACAAAACTCAATTAGAGATGGTTATTTTACGTAGAATTTTGCATAGCAAAATAAAACCAGAGAGGCGAGCATAATCCCTCTTTCATATGCATCACTGACATGTTTTGTTTTCATTATTCGGAATGTCATCGATAATCCGTCAACGTATTAGATTATAAAAACATCTGAGGATTTGATGTTTAATCCAAATCGATATATTAATCCGAATATTCTTTTAAAAAATTAAAAAAAGGAATTTTAAAAAACTTAAATAACAACAATTTTATCGATCGATTTGGAGATTATTTTAGGTTAAAACATACAGCGAAAAAAACTCTAAACTTTTATTTTTAAGAAAACTTTATAATCAATCGAGAATATGAACTTTTATAAAATCAATAAAAATAGACCAAACTATAAGAAAAATAATTCCTAACGCTCAAACTCTAAATTCCGTTATTCCTGTATTTTTAGAGATGGAGTGATTATTATTCTGTTTTGGAAGCCTCGATAGTATGTAGAAAATATTAAGTATGTTGAAATAAAATTCTTCGGTGTCTTCAACTATCTTCCTGATATTAAGAAAGGATCCGGTGTATTTGAGTTGCGTGAGAGGATATGAATATAACTGAGTAAAAAGGTTTGCTACCTTTTGGGGGGAGTTGTATTTGTGAGAGTCAGATTTCTCGGATAAAATATAGTAGACATCCACATTTGGAAGTGGTATTCATTCAGATAACTATATCTTGTAAATATTAGAAAATCATCCTATATTAAAACTAGCATAATGTATTTTCTGCTTGATAGATAAAGAAAAACACTGACGTTTTCCTTCTATTACGAATTTATTTTACCATTATCTCCTGTAATCAAACATTTCCCAATCAAAACAAAAATTGTTTTATACATGATTTTCGAAATTTTTACTTATAAAACAATGCGAATCCTTTGTAATATTATCATTAAAAGTGAACAAAAATTAATAAAACCTGATTTTGGAAATTAAATCAATCATATCACAATTAGTTAGAAAATGATTAAAAATATCTAAACAAGAATCATTAAAAAAGCAACAAAATATTTGTTGGGTAAATATGTTAATGTATTTTATTATATCGTTTACGTATGTTTAATATGTGTGTATTTAAGATCTTGAGCTCAACAAAACAAAATTAATTTAAAAATTCAGATATAATAAAATTATATCGTACAGAAAATGTTTGCGTACGATTTTTATATGTGTAGATTTATCATTTTTAGATAAATATAAAAAATATTATTTAAATTTTAGAATGTACTGATATCTTGTAGAAATATCTATATTAATTAAATTGATGTGACCATTTTTCGTGTCCGTGCGGGTGTGGTTTTCTCGTATGATAATTACACATTGAATTATCTTCTTTTGAATAAGTAAAAAAAAAAAGGTAACGGTCGCATAGCCTGGACGCGAACGAGTGTCGTTGCCGACATCGCACACTGCCCATGGCCGCACAGCATATGGAAGGCGGAGCCCATCCCTCTCCTTCCGCTGCCTTGAACCTTCAGGTATCCATTTACTGCTGGGTGGACAGAGGGAGTTTTCAGACCCGAAAATTCGCATGCCAGCCCAAAGACAAGTGCTATAACCACTCGTCCACAGGCCCTCCCTTGAATAAGTATTGAACGCATATATACAATAATGGAAAAGGAAAATAAAAGGAAAATTGGAAAATCCTATAAAATAATTTAATTACGAAATTATATCTGCCAGAATGCATTTCCATTTCTTAGTTATAATTACCTGAGCGGTTATTCCTTTATAATTGCAACCGCATTTATCTAATGTAACGCAAGTGTCTCCCATCAGTGTGTAGCCAGATTTGCATGTGCATCCTTCGCTGGATCCAGGAAGGCATAACGTCGGTGCACCAATACAGTTTTCCTGGCACACCGCTGCTTTGGCACTGTACTTTTCGTTAGTACGGCATTTCTTCTCTGAAAACAAAATCAAAACATTTATATGAGAAAAAGGGTGCTTATGCAGATGAGCGGACCATTAAAAAATTTTAACAAATTATTTTTTAATAAAAAAAATAATATATACTAATTAAGCATTATAATCTTACTCACTGTACAAAAAAGTAGAAAAATTATCCACTAGAACTTTAATTAAAAATATTTTTCCATTCTGCGTATCGTAACAGTGATTCGTTCACAGAGACTTCAGTTTGTTTCTCAAGAAAGAAGATTTCGCAAGGGAGATAATCAACTTGCGAAATCATAATAAAAAACAACATGGCGTCTCTGTGAACGAATCGCTGTTACGATACACAGAATGGAAAAATACTTGTAATTAAAGTTCTAGTGGATAATTTTTTCTACTTTTTTGCACAGTGAGTAAGAAGATAACACTGATTAAGTATATAATATTGTTTTTATTAAAAAATAATTTGTTCAAATTTTTTAATGGTCCGCTAATCAGCATAAGCACCGAAAAAAGAATTCTTACTGCATCATGAGTATAAAATATATATGACTAGCGGGGCTACCCGGCGTTGCTCGGGGTCATAAAAACATTTAATTAAAGAAAACTCGCGTGTGTAACATCTTTATATTCAAACTTCTATTTCTCTCCCTCTCTCTATAGCCGTCTTTTTATCTTTCTACTTTTCTCTTCCCTGGTCGCCCAATTTCACCGCTACTTTCTAATTGTGCCTTTTGCTGTTTCTTCCCCACCATTTCATCCTACGTTTCCCAGGGCAATAGTATGACATATTTCTATAAAAAGTTCCACCTCTGTCTGCGTCTTCTATATAGTTACTTATCTCCGCCCCGGTGTTCATACTATATATGTAGCTATCGCCACCCCGGTGCGCATATTATATACGTACCTATCGCCGCCACAGTGCACATAATATATACATATCTGTCGCAACCCCGGTGCAGGTACTATATAAGTACCTATCGCCGCCTGGGTGCATATACTATATAAGTACCTATCGCCGCTCTGGGTGCAGATACTATATAAGTACCTATATTCTTACTGCATCATGAGTATAAAATATATATGATGACTTGAATCAATCTATGGATCTATCTATCTACACACACATATATAAAGAGAGAGTTTGAATTACATATAGGAGAGTTTGAATTACCTACTAGGCACCATTGTCAAATATATTCGGTCTCTCTGTAAAAGGGTTTGTCAGGACAACCTGACATGAGGATACTTCCCCCTACAACTAAACCCTGACCAAATATTCAAAATAAAAAAGTATTCGAAGCACAAATAAGATCGCCTCAGTTTGGCTACACGCCTATACGAGGAATTGTGCACCTTCTCTTGGTGATGTTACATTAAGTAACAGCACTTAGCTGGATACTCCACCAGACCAGATAAATTCTTGTCCTGGAATCCGGTAAGATCACGAGAACAAAAGAAAGATGTACTCAACTGGTCAATTGGGGGGAGGAATATTGATGTTCTTAATTTCTTTACAAAATCAATGCTTGAGAGGTAAAGGAGAACATCAATGGAACACTCGCATATCTATGCATCTCATATAGAGATCTAGTGTTAGCATCAGGAAGGGGGCCTTTGATTTCTGAGAACTTCTACTGAAGTAAAATGAAACAAAAGAGAGAAGGGTTTACGAGGTAAAGAAGAACTTCAATGGAACACTCGAATATCTATGTATCTCATATAGAGATCAAGTGATAGTATCAGGAAGGGACGTTTTGATTCATGAGAACTTCAACTGAAGTAAACTGAAGCAAAAGAGAATATATATATATATCGCATATCTTTGCTTGGTCGGGAGCATGGTATCATAATGAACACACTGCATACATTGACCCCCACGGATTATATTATAACGAACGAACACTACCCTCTCCTCCCCCAAAAGAGGAGTTAATGCCTGGGAGGATGATATCATGAAACAGAATTAATAATAAACTACCCCGACCCCCTAAATAAGGGAGAAAGCCACCCTGGGACGATGATATTGTAAGAAACGAACATATATTATACTGTTCCCCTCCCAAAAAATAGAGAAGGTAATGCCCGGGAAGAATGTATTATGAGGAATGAAAATATACTACACAAACCCCCAAAAGTGTCGGAGTATCCCCCACACATCAAACACACAAAAACGGATATGGTTATGCTTGGTCGGAAATACCCCCATCCAAGATAGAGGAGGTAATACCTGGGAGTATCACATCATAAAAGGAGAAGGTAATTTCTGCGAGTATGGTATGTGGTAAGTTTTATTGTACAATGCCGAAATGTAAAGTAAGCTGAAAAATATAGTCGCCATCTTTATAAACAAAGAGAAGTATGCAAGTTAATGAAGAACAATAACTTCCTTTCATAATTGATTAATTAAAAAGAAATGTTTATAACAGTGAGTAATCTTCCTTCCTTAGCTAGCCTCTTGACTTGTTTAGCTGGCGACTATTTATTTCCGATTTAATTTTTTATTTTGGCGTTTCACGTTTACGATGAAAGTTGATATAACTTAAGGTGTTTTAAGTTTTCTTTTTTTTTTGTTTTGTTTTTTTTACTAAAACATGGTTTAAGTAAATAAAAATATAAGGTCATTATGAGTAATGCCGAAACTTATTTCACTTTAAATAATTTACGTGACTGAAATAGGAATTAACGCCAAATGAAAGAAAAATACCCCTTTTCCTAAAGAGTATTGATTTACTCTTCTCCAGGAGTTAGGCATATGGCCAGTTTTTATCTTACTCCCACAAGTAAGATGTGACCCAAGGTCGGGTCGGGAAAGTGGGGTTTAAAAATTGCCTGGGCAGCCCCATCGGCACTCCCCGGTAGGGGCGCCTCAGGCAGTAAGCAATAAACTTACTCCTCCCCAAAGAGGGGAGGCAAAGCCTGGGAGAGTGGACCTCCTAGAACTGCACAGGACATACCCATTGACCGGCGTAAATCAAGACCCGAAGGCCAAGACAACACCAGTATGGGGTGCAGTATCCATCGGAACAGATACTACACTTTGATCTTAGCCAAAATTAAAATAGTCAGCATGCCTTTTTTTTTTAAATTTAATATTGGTGGGGGGGCAAAAAATTTATTAAGAAGTGTAAGAAAACTTTAAATTAAAAAAAGCTCACAATTTAAACAAAAAGTCCAATTTGATTGGTTTGTATTTTAAGTAAAAGACGTTTTTATCTCAGACTTTATGTTTATATATTTTGCTCTTTTATTTCGGAAATAAATCAAAACAAAACAATAAAAAAGAAAATCTATCGTCGCTAGAAAAGGGGAGGGTAAGAGAGAAGAGAGACAGGTAGTGATGACGGCGCAAAGTTTTATTTTTTATTATTATTAAAAGAGTCTCCTTTCCCTTGAGAGAGAGAGAGAGAGAGAGGGGGGAGAGGGAGCGAGAGAGAGGGGGGAGAGAGAGAGGGGGGGAGATACCAATCATCTCCCCTTTTCTGTGAAATCAGTATATCTTTCTAGCTACCTTAATCTAAATTATCTCTCCTGATATTTTAAAAATGGTTTGTCGTAATTTATTCATTTATTCATTTATTTATTAAATTACTTACATTAATAACTGTTACTTTACACAAAACTATTGTAGATACACAGGGAAAATAAAATTATATAATCATAAATGAATAACAGCAAACAGTAATGAATTTTAGACGGTTAAAAAAGAAGTTATGCAAATTAGACAGATATTTGAATGTGCATATGTGTTTCTTTAGTACGATATATACCCTGTTTGAAACAATACTATTGTATTATTAAAATAACATCAGCCTGTTTTGATGATAATATAAGAGTGATAAATAAAAAAGTTCGCATTTATTCATTTAGATATATATATATATATATATATATATATATATATATATATATATATATATAGAGAGAGAGAGAGAGAGAGAGATGAAGCAATCCAACAAAAGATATAAGCGTCAACTAATATATTATAATTAGTGAAACATCCGAATAAAAACTGAAGCTCAATATACTGGATAGAGCATTAATATTATAATATAAAATCAAGTAATACAATTTTATTAGAATTCAAAGTTCAAGCAAAGTATCTAAAAGTCCTTAGCTCATGAGTTTTCAAAGATAATTCTTCTCTTCAGAGGACCATTACCGCAGTTATACCACTTCAGTCAACCCTCTGGATGTCTTTCCTGATTATGTTTTTCAAATTGTATGACTTGGATGCTTGTATAGATTTAACAAAAAAGTATGTTTTTGGTTGATATATTTGATATTATATATTTTTATGTATTTTTGTATATATTTTTATATATTTTCAAAGTTTAATTTTATTACCTGTAGTGGTATAACTGCGGTAATGGTCCTCTGAAGAGAAGAATTATCTTTGAAAACTTATGAGCTAAGGACTTTTAGATACTTTGCTTGAACTTTGAATTCTAATAAAATTTGATTGACACCTTATTTTATTACTTCATTTTATATTATAATATATATATATATATATATATATATATATATATATATATATATATCCCAACACCTACCACGTGATATTCGCCTACACAAGGTTTCGAGATCATCCGGGAACTTCCAGGCACAGGAAAATCACCTCGTTAGTACAAATAGTTGTTCTGACAGGTATTCCGATGGGTGGTTTTCTGTTTTACACAGTGCCAGGTCGAACTACCATCTCAATATTTTTGAGGCGTTAGTCATTAACAACTCTCGACCTAGCCTGTGTAGACAAAATATTTTGAAACATCAGTTGGAGATCTTTAATGATTCAAAGCCACCATAACGTTGAGAGATTTACCCTTTTTTTTTCTCTTAATCGTTTTCTCCAACTGAAATAAGTTTTTTTTCCCCCTCATACCTCATTCGACTTTTAGTTTTTAATTTACCATTCTGACGTTTCCTCTCAGAGGGTCAGACGACAAGGCCTTAAGGTAATTTTAACAATTTTCCTTTTTTTTCCACTCGTCTGTTTCATTGATTATAATAATGCTTCCTCTAAAATTAATCCTACCATTCTGTTGTACTTATATATATATATATATATATATATATATATATATATATATATATATATATATATATATATATATATATTAATTGTAATATAATCTATTATTTATAATAATTAATGGTTTACATATTGTATTCAATTCTATATTTCGGAGGTCATTGTCGCCCAGAATATGTGCTGCTTTTTTTTAGTTGTTTTACTCACCACCATTCTTCTTTGTCTATAGTTTTTACTTCGTCCCATAGGGGTCAAAGGTTTCATTTTCCCATCCATATGTGGTCAGCCGTACCCGAATTTTCAATGTCTACGTCTTACGGCTGTCCGGTATTCTTCTAACCTTACTTTTAATGAACGACATGTCGCACCGTTGTATATTCTCCACACTTACATGATACACCTGAAGAAGCTCAGAGTTTACATCGGCCGAAACGTTGTGAGAATAACATCCAATATGAGAACAGTAGTCCAAATACCCAAATAATACAAATTATCAATGCTCATCTCAAAATTACCCCTAAACAAGGGCGGAGGTTACATCGGCCGAAACGTTGTGAGAATAACATCCAAGATGAGAACAGTAGTCCGAATAACCTAAATAATACAAATTATCAATCCTCATCTCAAAATTACCCCTAAACAAAGTCGGAGGTTACATCGGCAGAAACGTTGTGAGAATAACATCCAAGATGAGAACAGTAGTCCGAATAACCTAAATAATACAAATTATTTATCCTCATCGCAAAAATTATTACACACGGGACAGTGCGTGTTAGTAACTTTTTTTTCACCATGTCCAAGAATGACAGATTGGTGCAACAGCCCAGATGTGTCCACAATTTTCCATGAACTGGCTAATGATTGTTTTATAGAGATATCAAATACTGACTGATGTAATAAGTTCATGTTGTGGATGAACCTACCTACCCTTTAATAACTAAATGGTAGCAACCTGCTATCATAAATACCGGCTTTTGCCGGGAGAGCATTTGTACCATATTTTGGCACTAGCACTGCCAACACTGACTTGTGTATAATTTCTCTGTTCAATACAATTCATTATTATTATCTCTAAACCTGTTGTTCTTTTATTTCATTGTTGGTACCCCTAAACGGTTCCACAACAGTTTCCTAGCACAGTAGAGGGATCCTACTTTCCTCCCAGCATATTTGGCACTATTTTCTATGTCTTTATTCCATTTGATGCTGCCTATGAATGTTACACCGATGGGGTTCGAACCTTCGACTCTCCGGAAGGTGCTTTTAATTATATAGCAATTGTATAATGCAGCATAAAAATAAGGAATCTAATTATAAGTGCACTTACCGCAACCTGCTTCCTTTCTCCAATCTGCAAATGCACCAGTTATGTCGCAGTGCTTGGCAAAAGCTTCGTACACCTGGCATATGAGTTTAGCAGTCATGGAGGCATCATCACGGTATGCACATAAATCCATTTTGCAAGAATCTATGTAATGCTGGTGAGGTACCACATAGCCTTTCAAACATTTTGTAAATGGTCCGGTGAAATCACTTAACACATAACATTTTTTGAACTTAGACGGAGGGCACGACGCAGAATCATAATCAACAACTGTGCAACTGAAAAGAGAAAGACACAATACCATTTAGTGGTTCGCCATTTTGTTTCCCACATTTACCAAAATATCAGTTTAAGTAAACATTGTATTTAGCATTCTTTTATATCATTTCATTATTCCTGAGAATTTATTATTTTTAAATTCCTAGAAAATACCGATACATGATTGCACAAAACATATTTTCTTAACTTTCTAAGATGTTATGCCATAATCAGCGATCAAATTCTTTATTTTAATGAAGAGCGGCCCATAGTTAGGAGACCGTTTTTCTGTACAAACTCCAGAAATAGAGGCTGCGTTGTGCAAATCACTAAGCAACATGCATCAGAGTCGACTTGAGGCTGGTCTTAAGAACCTTTGTTTCCATTGAATGTTTGTAGCGACTCCAAAATGTGCGATTTGTCCAAGAGTTAAAATCATTAAAAGCGAAAACTTAAATATTGGTG
Source organism: Sepiola atlantica (assembly GCA_963556195.1). Lineage (NCBI taxonomy): Eukaryota > Metazoa > Mollusca > Cephalopoda > Sepiida > Sepiolidae > Sepiola > Sepiola atlantica. The sequence continues at coordinate 271,062,504 of OY744515.1, read as the reverse complement.
AATTGATACATTGTTAAACTTTAATTCATAGAATTGCGCAAAACAACTGGAGTCAAATTATATTTCTTCAGCCATATAAGAATGAAAACTTATAAATAATTAAAATAATTATAATTTTATTTACTGAACATTATTCAAGGTCAATTTGTCTATTTTGTTCAAATAAATGACTTACACTATATACCTGCTCACGGCCTGCCATGGAGTAAGCCTCCTCAGGGGCATCAACGATCTGCTTCTTGTTTTGGCTTATTTTTCTCTACATACTTCAAATGTCAAGCAACGATGAGTCTGGTCAGTACTAGATGGGTGACCATTTGGGAATACCTGGCGCTGTGTGTGGACACCTAGCTATGGGCAAATCGCGTCGCCAACCCGCAGTGTATAGCGTGACGACTATCGCAAAACTCCATGAATGACAGTCACCAATAAGGTGGACGGAAACCAAGGAGGGAATCTTCCTCCGGAAGTGATCAAAAACCCTGGTGGTGATGGTGATGACTTAAAATGTCGTCGGAACAATGATATAATGTCACTTTTAACAGGAACAGCGTATTTTAAAAAAAATTCGTGTGAATGTACAATAATTTAGCTCAACGTTTACTATTTAAGAATTAACAGGGAGAAGGTGGCAACGGGGAGATATGGCGATGAAATGGGGCGACCAGGGAAGAGAAAGGGAGAAGGCCAAGACAATACCAGTCTATGGAGTGCAGTATCCATCGGAACAGATACTACACTTTGATCTTAGCTAAAAGGCCAAGCTTTTATATAAACTTTCACATGTATAAAAACAAAAGAATTTTAGGGTTAGGGTTAGAGTTAGGGTTAGGGTTAGGGTTAGGGTTAGGGTTTAGGGTTAGGGTTAGGGTTAGGGTTAGAGTTAGGGTTAGAGTTAGCGTTAGGGTTAGAGTCAGGGTTAGGGTTAGAGTTAGGGTTAGGGTTAACACTTATTACGGATGTTTACCACTCAATTTCACTAAAGAATACACACAGACTAGTAGTTACTTACTTGGTTTCCGGTTTATCGCTGTCATCAACGACTTGGTAACTTGCTCCAATTAAAGAGAATTTGTTTGTTGATGAACTAACATCGTCTCCAGATTTCGTTTTATAATCATCTTTCTTCCGATTACAGTCTCCACAGATTCCAGTTAACTGCTTCATGTAAAGGCTCGTTACTGTCACAATCACTCTGTGCACGCCATCAAACTCAACTTTTAGACCAAAGGTTGTCCTCAACGTGACCCAACCAAGGGAATAAGAAGCAAACACTTGCGTATAATTGCTCATAGGAAGAATAATATTCTCATCATTTACCTATAAAATAATAAAGGGAAACATATATTAAGAATATATGCGATGAGTTTAACAAAATATTTATGCGCCAAGTTTGAATAAATGTATTTTTAGAAAAGAATTCAAAGAATTCGAAATAGGTAAAATAAGATGGTAAAACCATCTATCAAAGCAAACATATATTTTCTAATTCACAGTGTCTGGGAGAGAATCAGAAAGACCTTGCTCATCAGTGCTCTTCGAACTGCTGTCATAATTAGTCTATTAATCTAGCACTATATTAAAGTATGTCGAACACTATGATGTTACATTTGAAAGAATTAACTCCCATAGTTCATAAAAAAATCATAATATATTGACTAAATGCTGGAACTCAGATTAAAATTAGATTCCCGAAAGACCGATTCTGAATTTCGAAATGATAAATTACCAGGACGTTTTGTTTACTATGCCAATTTTTCTAAACAATTTTGAATCGCATCATTTTGTTTGGTTACACAATAACAAAATAACAAAAGAGAAACGTAAAAATGCGTCAAAAAGTGACCAATATAGCAAAAATAACACTAAAAAGAACAAAAATATAAGCACTACAAATTGTAATAATCCAAACCCTAATAGCAATCACCCAAATAGAAATTTAAAAGTTAGTAATGAAGAGAAAAGCTGTAACTGTATAAATCGTACACGTTGTAGGATACAAAATAAATTACTAACCAAAAGTATTGTTTACCATACTAAAATATTTGCCAAAAGAAATACCGAATAACAGGAAGTACTACGTGGGTATGACCTTCATGAGTGTTAAAACCAGATATTACGACTAAAACAGCTCATTTAAAAACAAAGAACGCCGAATTAAAACAGCACTAGCAGACCATTATTAAGAGCTCAAAGATAGTGGACGCTCACCACGCGTACGACATGCGTGATGCCTCTTATATCATTGTATTAGTTGAAATAAATATCAGAAAACTGTGAATAATTATTGTCGGTATGTTTTTCTTTGTTTATGTATTATGCCTTAATATTTCGGAAACATAATTAGGTATTCTGTTATCTCTAGATAACATTTTATTGGATTATTATGTTGTGCAGTAAACCAAACGTCAATGTCTTTTATCTTGACTTTGTCCAAATTGAAATAAATAGCTCTCTCCGTGCGGAAGCACCCTACTTTGATGGACTTACATCAAATATGTTTCTACGATCGCTGGAAAAATAGTTTTCTCATTTTATCGCTCCAGAGAGAAGGTCACCCTAACCTTAACTCCTGACACGACCCTCTACGTGTATAACTCAAATACGTGTTTAGGTCGAACGGTTTTGGCCTTTTGACTAAGATCAAAGTGTAGTATCTGTTCCGATGGATACTGCACTTCATAGATCGGTATTGTCTTGGCCTTCGGGGCTTGATTTCCGCCGGTCTATGGGTCTGATCTGTCCTGTGCAGTTCTAGGAGGTCCACTCTCCCAGGCTTTACCTCCCCTCTTTGGGGAGGAGTAAGTTAATTGCTTACTGCCTTAGGCGCCCCTACCGAGAAATGCCGACGGGGCTGCTCAGGCAATTTTTAATGGCCAGAGCGCTCACCTTCTCGGGCGCTGACTTTTCAAATCCCACTTTCCGACCTTGCGTCACATACTCCTATTGTGGGTAGGCGTTAAATACTGGCCTATTGGCTAAGATCAAAGTGTAGTATCTCTTCCGATGGATACTGCCCCCTATAGACTGGTATTGTCTTGGCCTTCGGGGCTTGACTTACGCCGGTCAATGGGTCTGTTCTGTGCAGTTCTAGGAGGTCCACTCTCCCAGGCTTTGCCTCCCCTCTTTGGGGAGGAGTAAGTTTATTGCTTACTGTCTGAGGCGCCCCTACCGGGGAATGCCGACAGGGCTGCCCAGGCAAATTTTAAATGGCCAGAGTGCTCACCTCTCGGGCGCTGGCTTTTCAAACCCCACTTTCGCGACCCGACCTTGGGCCACATCTTACTTGTGGGAGTAGGATAAAAACTGGCCTTGTGCCTAACGCCTGGAGAGGAGTAAATCAATACAACATCCAGATAGGTAATGCTTAGAGCAACTTTTCGTGCCTTGACAGAGTACAAAACCGACTTCGAAATTTAGTGGAGATGCCCTCTTCTCTCTCACAGAACGGAGTTGCTAGTCTTTCTCTACTCTGTCGTTATTTTCATGATAGGTACTCGACTGAGCTCCAATTCATGGTTCCTCTTGTAAAACATTTACAAGAAAAACTCGTCTAGCTACAAATACTGTAAATATTTTATTTCCTCCTCTGGGAACCTTAAACTAAACAGTACTTCAATGAACAAAGTTTATTTCCAAAAACTACCCGTTAAGCACAGTACCACGGGGCTGCTTCTCAGCTAACTACAACATGGTCGTTTTCAAGATCAATATCAACAAATACTTGTAGAACTGTCCTTACAAATAATGAAATTATGTCGAGTTTCAACCATCGTTACATCCTCACGGTGTTTTCTCACCGTCCACATACAAAAGCATTAACCCTTTGAGCCTTGATAAGGGGTGAGTCGTCACTACATAAACATACTAATTACATGTTTTCTCACCGTTCACCGTACAGAAAGCATTAACCCTTATTCTTGAGTCGTCCTTTGAGCCTTGATAAGGGGTGAGTCGTCACTAGATAAAAATACTAATTACATGAATTTTTCTGAAGTAGATAAATCTCCTCTCTATAAAAATAAAATTGTAAGACCACTTATCGTGTGTCAGTGTCTGTATTTTTCGTGCCAACATAACTATAATAAGTACATATTTAATTACTATAATCGAATATTTATTACAATCAAAATTGCAATACCCTAAATTAAAAGAACATTTTTAAATACTATTAAAAATATTCATACGAAATCAAATACATTAAATCACATTGGTGTTTATTCGCAAACAGTCAGTTATTTTAATTTTGTTTTAATATTATGAAACGACGTTAAAAATTTCAAAAAAATGTTCAAATGTCGAATGTTTACTGATAGTAATTAAATAACTTACCATTAGTTTACTGCTAGTAATAAAATAATTTAGCATAAGTTTACTAGTAGTAATTAAATAACTTAGCATTATTTCACTAGTAGTAATTAAATAACTTACTATAAGTTTCCTAGTAGTAATTAAATAACTTACTATAAGTTTCCTAGTAGTAATTAAATAACTTAGCATGAGTTTACTGCTAGTAATTAAATAACTTACAATAAGTTTCCTAGTAATTATTAAATAACTTACCATAAGTTGACCGTAAACAATTAAATAACTTAGCATTAGAATACTGCTAGTAATTAAATAACTTACCATAAGATTACTAGTATTAATTAAGTAACTTACTATATTTTTACTTGTAGTAATGAAAAAAGCTTAGCATAAGTTTACTGGTAGTAATGAAAGAAGCTTACCATAAGTTTACTAGTAGTAATTAAATTACTTAGCATAAGTTTACTAGTAGCTATTAAATAACTTACCATAAGTTTACTAGTATAAATTAAATAACTTACCACGAGTTTACAGATAGTAATTATAATAACTTACCATAAGTTTACTAGTAGTAATTAAATAACTTTCCGTGAGTTTACTGTTAGTAATTTAATAAATTACCATATGTTTACTCGTAGTAATGAAAAAAATTACCATATGTTTACTGGTAGTAATGAAACAAACTTACCATAAGTTTACTAATAGTAATTAAATAACTTACCGTAAGTTTACTAGTAGTAATTAAATAACTTACCATAAGTTTATTAGTAGTAATTAAATAACTTACCATAAGTTCACTCGTAGTAATTAAATAACTTACCATATGTTTACTAGTAGTAATTAAATAACTTACAACAAGTTTACTAGTAGTAATTAAATAACTTACCATAAGTTTACTGGTAGTAATTAAATAACTTACCATGAGTTTGCTGCTAGTTATAAAATAACTTACCATATGTTTACTGGTAGTAATACAATAATTTACCGTAAGTTTATTGCTAGTAATTAAATAACTTTATATAAGTTTACTGCTAGTAATTAAATAACTTACCGTAAGTTTACTAGTAGTAATTAAATAACTTACCATAAGTTTACTAGTAGTAATCAAATAACTTACCATAAGTTTACTGCTAGTAATTAAATAGCTTAATATAAGTTTACTGCTAGTAATTAAATCACTTAATATAAGTTTACTGCTAGTAATTAAATAACTTACTATAAGTTTACTGCTAGTAATTAAATAACTTGCCATAAGTTTGCTGCTAGTAATTAAATAACTTACCATAAGTTCACTGTTAGTAATTAAATAACTTACCATATGTTTACTAGTAGTAATTAAATAACTTACCACAAGTTTACTAGTAGTAATTAAATAACTTACCATAAGTTTACTGGTAGTAATTAAATAACTTACCATGAGTTTGCTGCTAGTTATTAAATAACTCACCATACGTTTACCGTTAGTAATACAATAATTTACCGTAAGTTTATTGCTAGTAATTAAATAACTTAATATAAGTTTACATCTAGTAATTAAATAACTTACCATAAGTTTACTGCTAGTAATTAAATAACTTACCATAAGTTTACTGCTAGTAATTAAATAACTTACCATGAGTTTACTGCTAGTAATGAAATAACTTACCATAAGTTTACTGCTAGTAATTTAATCACTTACCATCAGTTCACTGCTAGTAATAAAATAACTTACCATAAGTTGACTGCTATTAATTAAATAACTTACCATACGTTTACAATAACCTACCGTAAGTTTATTGCTAGTAATTAAATAACTTAATATAAGTTTACTGCTAGTAATTAAATCACTTACCATGAGTTTACTGCTAGTAATTAAATAACTTACCATAAGTTTACTGCTAGTAATTCAAGAACTTACCATAAGTGTACTGCTAGTAATAAAATAACTTACCATAAGTTTATTAGTAGTAATTAAATAACTTAGCATAAGCTTTCTAGTAGTAATTAAATAACTTACCATAAGTTTATTAGTAGTAATTAAATAACTTAGCATAAGCTTTCTAGTAGTAATTAAATAACTTACCATAAGTTTATTGCCTGGCAACATCCTGAATGTGTTACCGTTGACTTTGACGTCAACAATTCGAGTGTATGACACTCGCGTGTTTCCACGATGGTGATTTTTTACTTCCACGGAAAATTGGGGTTCTTTGCTTGACTTCTTCGATGCGGTCAGAGTGTATTTGCATTTACCCATAAAATGGATCGCTTGATTATCAAAGGTGATGTAATGAGGGTCGCCAAAAACACGACAGACACAGTCGGGCCATTCTAAATATAAATTCGTGTTTAAATATCTGTTAATCACAATATATTTGTGACAGAAAGGTAAATACAAAACAATATTTATTGTGAGAATTGTTATTTTACTTTAAATGCTTTCATTTACCCTATAACTTATAGGATTAATAAAGATATAGAAGTTTTTTCAAGAACAAATATATATATATATATATATATATATATATATATATATATATATATATATATATATATATATATATATATATACAAAATCATACATACTTAAAAAAACATAACTTTGACCCAGAGAAGCAAACATTATGAAAACACACACAAACACACAAACACACACCGGAAAACACGCATACGCGCACACATGCGCAGAAACATTAAACTGTTTATAATAAATACATTTTTTAAATGGAAAACATATCTGAAGAGAGCTGTATGAGGCTTGAAACGCGTTATAAAATCACAAAAATATAAAATGATAAAATAATAAAATAAAAAACAATTGTTGAAAAAAGGTTTTTGCAAATGTTGGTAGCCTCACTTCTTTAATATATATATATATATATATATATATATATATATATATATATATATATATATATATATATATATATATATATAGTAATAATCCAGGCAAGGTAAATATCCACAGAACAAAATTTGCGACACTGATATGTCGATGTTATCGATCAACAGCTGTTAGAAACAGAGATCTCATCAAGCAGAGTTAAAATCCGATCTCATTTGGGAAGAATGAAATTTGAAGGAAAAGAAAGGAAATTTGAAATTTGGAAAGTCACGTGGTTAGATTTGCGACCGTTGAGAATCAAATATAAAATTAAATAAAATAACATGAAATGGATTAAAATAAAATATAAGATAAAATATAAAAATATAAATTTAAAATTAATTGGGTATAAAGAAAAGAAAGGAGAGAGGGGAGTGGGTGGGAGAGAGGGGGGGGGGGGGAAACATGAATAGAAAAAAGGGAAGGTTAAAAGAAGTAAAAAAACATACGACTAATGTCTGAATTTGTGATGGCTTTCAGGTCATTGTGTAGCGACACCTTCCCGTCTGGTTTCAGTTAATGGTGGGATCTACTTCATACAACAGTAGTTTAAATTCCATTATTACTACTATTACAATTTTTATTATTATTGATATCATTATTATTATCATTATTACTATCATTATTATTATTATCATTTTTATTTTCATCATTTTTTTTATTAATATTATTATTATTATTTTTTATTATTATCAATGTGTAAGAAATTTCTACAAATTTAAGTTTGAAGGGCAGCTAAAAACAATGAAAAGTCCCGCTTCTATAACTATAAAAGAAAACATCTATACCCAAATTGACGTTGTTTATATGAGATCTGTTCTTTGACAGACCTTCAACAACTTTTAAATGGCCAACTTTTAAAATCAATATTTCATATGTTTACTAAACCCTTTTTTATGAACGCTACGTTTACGATATTCTTATTTTAGCAAAAAATAACGATGATTAAAAAAACTATAACCACTTTGTCAAAATACCTCCGTACGTAAATAAACTTATGAGTGAACCGTAAATAAAAATAGTCCGTATTAGTGTGCCACTAACAACAAGACATTTCACACATCTTTATACAAAGTTGATTAGTATGAATTAGTACGTATTCTAGATTTTGAAATGCCATTTTCAAGACAAACCTTTTTCTCTTTTATTTTCTTATTTTACTGGTACAGTAAATATCAGCTGGTGCTAAGTAGACGTGTAGTTCCACAGACAGTTACATTTGTGTTAGCGCACTATGTTAGGGTTAGGGTAAGTGTTGGGGTTAGTGTTGGTGCAAAAACAAGAATTTCCCACATGCCGGAAGACTATTCTACTCTATTAGAAAGTTTTGAATAGTGGTTTTCTTCACCTGAACCTCCGATCCATTTTTTTTCTTTTTGAAAAAGAGAAGTTGTTACTCTCGAAATAATTAATGTTTTTTAACCATTACGGACCTTTAAATATGTAGCAGTAAGTCCCCTATTTTACAATTTACTGTCTTTATATTTAAAGTTTTTTTAAATATTAATGAATTTATTCAAGATGTATACTCTTATACCGTCTCCTGTTATTTATTTTTGTTTATCCCATCTTCCACTTTCCGGTTTCAACATTACATTGCTCCTGCCTCGGAATTCTTACCTCAATACTTACTCTATTAGGGTATTTCCTCGAACTGCTAGCGTTTGTAATCCCCCCCTGATCTATGTTTCGTGGGATGTACCAATATGCGTAAATTTCAATGTAATGTGAACAAACCCTTCGGTACACAACATTCCACTTACGATGCCATTATGGATAATCCCTCCTATTCACAGTAACCTCTCACGCCTCAGTGGCAATTTGCTTAGTTTGGGAGGAATAAAAGTCACAGGAAATGCGAAAATACGACTTACAATATGGATAAAAAAACAACTGCTTCAGATGCCGGGCGGCTTTCTACTTGAATAGCTGTTATGAATAGCTGTTTTTAATAGCTGTTATCTTCGAACTGCTAGCCTTTGGAATTCCCCTCTCTCAAAACGAGTATATTTTTTTCAAAATCAAATTAAAACAGTCCTATTGTTTGGGGTACACATTTTTGACTTTTTTTGTTTTACAAATCGAAGAGTTATAAAATGAAACACAAAGTCTTTATTTACAATATAAAAAAATTGTTATAAATAAATATGATAAAATTATTTGAAACTTTGATCTCTATTTCCTAGACTGTAGCAACATGCATAATTTCAATGTAATTTGAACAAACATCTCGCTGCATAACTCCCCACATTGGGTACCTTGATGGATATTCACAGTAACCCCTTAAGCCGCAGTGGCAATTTGCTTCGTTTTAGGAGGAAAAAAGGCAAAAGAAATGCGAAAATACGACTTACGGTGTTGACACCTTGATCCCAAAAAAGCTGGCTGACACATACATTTGAACCTCGAGCCAGAAACCTCGCAGGTACCACCATTTTTACAAGGACCGGATTTACACGGACTATCTGTAAACATACATATATATACGCATATAAAGTTAGAAGAAATAAGAGTGATAAACATGTACGAAAGTCCAGATTTATTTCAAACTTAGATTGTTCAATGCAAGGTATATTCTTTAATAAACTAATGTTATTGTTCTTTCCTTAAGCCAAGGCTTTTCAAAGATCGAAATCTTATCATCAGAGGAGATATGCAGATAGATAAGTCTGCTGTAGAAAAGGCAAAGTTCAAACATTTGAAAAAATATTATTAAAAATGGGGTGAAAAAGAATTCGTGTGAAAAAGATATGGGATTTGTCCATATGGTAATTGTCCGTTAATAAGAATGCAATTATATAAATATTACTATGAATGATACATAATGAAGTAATTATGTCGATATAATTATGATTAATACATTTAAAAAGTTATTATACAAATATAATAATGAATAATACATGATGAAGAGATTATATCGATATAATTATGAATAATCATTATTAAAATATAATAATAAATAATACATGATGAAGTAATTATATAAATAATACATAAAAAAGTAATTATACAAATATGATTATACATAATACATAATGAAATAATTATAGCGGTATACTTATGAAAAATGCAAAAAAGGTAATTATATGGATATAAATATGAATAATACACAATGAAGTCATTATAAAGACATAACTATGAATCATATATAAAAAAGTAATTATACAAATATAATTATTAATAATACATAATGAAGTAATTATATCGACATAATTATGAATAATACTTAAAAAAAAGTAATTATAACAGAAATAATAATGAATAAAACATAATGAAGTAATTATATAGATATAATTATAAATAATATATAACACAGGAATTATATAGATATAGTTGTAAATAATACATAAACAAAGTAATTATATAAATATAAGTATTAATAATGCATAAAAAGTAATTTTACTTGTATAACTATTACTAATCCATAAAAATATAATTATATCAATATAATTATAAATAATACATAATAGACCAATTATATAGATATAATTATAAATGATGCATAAAAAGTAATGATATGTATATAACTATAAATAATACATTAAAAAGTAATTATATAAATATTATTATGAATAATACTTAGTAAAGTAACTATATTGATATAATTGTGAATAATACATGAAAAGTAATTATATAGATATAATAATGAATAATGCATAAATAGTGATTATATATAAATAACTATGAATAATACATAATGGACTACATATATAGATATAATTATGAATAATACATAATGGAGTATGTTTATACATATATTAGTCAATAATAAATAAAAATGTAATTATATAGATATAATTAACAATAGTACATAATGGACTAATTATATAGATATAATTATAAATGATACATAATGGACTAATTATATGAATATAATTATAAATAATACATAATGGACTGATTATATAGATATAATTAAGAATAATACATAATGGACTAATTATATAATAGTAATTATATCGATATAATAATGAATAATACATAATGAAGTAATTATATAGATACAGTTGTTAATAATACATTTAAAAATAATTGTACAGATATTATTATAAATAATACATAATTGAGTAATTATATAGATATAATTAAGAATACAGTAGTACATAATGGACTAATTATATAGATATAATTATGAATAATACATACTAGACTAAATATATAGATATAATTATGAATAATACATAATGGAGTATATTTATACATATATTAGTGAATAATAAATAAGAAAGTAATTATATAGATATAATTAAGAATAATACATAATGGACTAATTATATAGATATAATTATAAATCATACATAATGGACTAATTATATAGATATAATTATAAATAATACATAATGGACTAATTCTATAGATATAATTAAGAATAGTACATAATGGACTAATTATATAGATATAATTATGAATAATACATAATGGATTATTTTTATACATATATTAGTGAATAAAAAATAAAAAAAAGTAATTATATATATATATATATAGTTATGAATAAACAATAAAACGGTTATTTTATATATAAATAAATATAAATAATACATATAATAGTAATTATATCGATATAACAATGAATAATACATAATGAAGTATATATATAGATACAGTTGTTAATAATACATTTAAAAAATAATTGTACAGATATTATTATAAATAATACATAATTGAGTAATTATATAGATATAATTGTGAATCATAAATGAAAAAGAGAATTATTTAGATATAATTATGACTAATACATAATGGGGTAATATATAGATATAATAATGAATAATACATAAAAAAGTAATTATATTTATATAATTATGAATAATGCATAACAAAATAATTATATATATATAACTGGGTACAATACATAAAAGGTGAATATCTCAATATAAATAGGAATAATAAATAATAAAGAAATTACATTGATAGAACTATAAATAATACATTAAAAAGTAAGTATATAGATATAATATGTTAATTATAATAGAAATATTACATAGATATAAGTGAGAATAAAAAAATAATTATATATATATATATAGTTGTGAATCATAAATACAAAATAATTATATAGATATAATTATGAATGATACACAATACTATAATTATATAGATACAATTGTGAAAAATTAGTAAAAGTAATTATATAGATATAATTATAAATGATACATAATATAGTAATTATATAGATATTATTGTAAATAATAAATAAAAAGTAAGTATATATATATTATAATGAATAGTACATAATGGAGTAATTATATAGATAAAACTATTAATAATACATAAAAAAGTAATGATGTAGATATAATAATGATCAATGCATAAATCATAAATATATATATATAACTATGAGGAATACATAAAAAAGTTATTATATAGATATAATTATGAATACTATATAATGGAGTAATTATATAGATATAGTTGAGAATAATACATTAAAAAGTAATTATATAGATATAATTATGAATAATACATCATTAAGTAATGATATAAATATAATAGTGAATAATACATAAAAAAGTAATTATATAAATATAATTATGAATAACACATAATAGAGTAATTATATAGATATAATAGTGAATAATACATAACAAAGTAATTATATAGATATAATAGTGAATAATACATAAAAAGTAATTATATCAATATAATAATGAATAATATATAATAGAGTAATTATATACATATAGTTGAGAATAATACATAAAAAAGTAATTATGTAGATATGATTATAAAAAAATACATAAATAATTAATTATATAGATATAATTGTAGATAATACATCATCTGGTAATTATATAGATTTAATAGTGAATAATACATTATAAAGTTATTATGTAGATAAAATTATAAATGATACATACTCGAGTCATTATATAGATATAATAGTGAATAATATATAAAAATGTAATTATATTGATATAATTATCAATAATACATAATGGTATAATTATATAGATATGATAGTTCAAAATACATAAAAAAGTAATTATATAGATATAAGTTTTAATAATGCATAACAAAAGTAATGTTATATATATAACTATGAATAATACATAAAAAGTACTTATATTCAAATCACTATGAATAATACATACTGAAGTAATTATATAAATATAGTTGTTAATAATACATACAAATGAATGTTACATATATAATTATAAATAATACATAACGGAGTAATTATATAAATATAACAATAAAAAGTAATTATATCGATATAACTATGTATAATACATATAAAAAGTAATTATATCGATATATTTATGATCAAAACATAATGAAGTAACTATGTTGATATCATTATTGATAATGCCTAATGTACTTATGACAAAGATAAAATTATGTATAATATATAAACACTGATGATATAGATACAATGGTAATACATAATGAAGTAATTATATAGATATAATTGTTAATAATACATAATAAAGTAACGATATAAATACAATTACTAATAATACATAATTAAGTAACTATATAGATATAATTTTTAATAATAAATAAAAAGTAATTATATAGATATAATTGTAAATAATACATAATAAAGTAACTATATAGATACAATTACTAATAATACATGATGAAGTAACTAGATAGATATAATAATGTATAATACATAAAAAGTAATTATATCGATATAATTGTGAATAATACATAATAAAATAATTATCTAGATACAATTATTAATAATAAATAAAAAGTAATTATATCCATATAATTGTGAATAATACATAATGAAATAATTATTCAAATACAATTATTAATAATAAATAAAAAGTAATTATATCGATATAATTGTGAATAATACATAATGAAGTAATTATCTAGATACAATTATTAATAATAAATAAAAAGTAATTATATCGATATAATTGTGAATAATACATAATGAAGTAACTAGATAGATATAATTATTTATAATACATAAAAAGTAATTATATCGATATAATTGTGAATCATACATAATTAAGTAATTATCTAGATACAATTATTAATAATAAATAAAAAGTAATTATATCGATATAATTGTGAATACATAATGAAATAATTATCTAGATACAATTATTAATAATAAATAAAAAGTAATTATATCGATATAATTGTGAATAATACATAATGAAGTAATTATCTTGATACAATTATTAATGATAAATAAAAAGTAATTATATCGATACAATTGTGAATAATACATAATGAAGTAATTATCTAGATACAATTATTAATAATAAATAAAAAGTAATTATATCGATATAATTGTGAATAATATATAATGAAATAATTATCTATATACAATTATTAATAATTAATAAAATGTAATTATATCGATATAATTGTGAATAATACATAGTGAAGTAATTATCTAGATACAATTATTAATAATAAATAAAAAGTAATTATATCGATATAATTGTGAATAATACATAATGAAATAATTATCTAGATACAATTATTAATAATAAATAAAAAGTAATTATATCGATATAATTGTGAATAATACATAGTGAAGTAATTATCTAGATACAATTATTAATAATAAATAAAAAGTAATTATATCGATATAATTGTGAATAATACATAATGAGGTAATTATCTAGATACAATTATTAATAATAAATAAAAAGTATTTATATCGATATAATTGTGAATAATACTTAATGAAGTAATTATCTAGATACAATTATTAATAATAAATAAAAAGTAATTATATCGATATAATTGTGAATAATACATAGTGAAGTAATTATCTAGATACAAAATAATAAATAAAAAGTAATTATATCGATATAATTGTGAATAATACATAATGAAGTAATTATCTAGATACAATTATTAATGATTAATTAAAAGTAATTATATCGATATAATTGTGAATAATACATAATGAAGTAATTATCTAGATACAATTATTAATAATAAATAAAAAGTATTTATATCGATATAATTGTGAATAATACTTAATGAAGTAATTATCTAGATACAATTATTAATAATAAATAAAAAGTAATTATATCGATATAATTGTGAATAATACATAATTAAATAATTATCTAGATACAATTATTAATAATAAATAAAAAGTAATTATATCGATATAATTGTGAATAATACATAATGAAGTAATTATCTAGATACAATTATTAATAATAAATAAAAAGTAATTATATCGATATAATTGTTAATAATACATAATGAAGTAGTTATCTAGATACAATTATTAA
Organism: Sepiola atlantica; assembly: GCA_963556195.1. Classification (NCBI taxonomy): domain Eukaryota; kingdom Metazoa; phylum Mollusca; class Cephalopoda; order Sepiida; family Sepiolidae; genus Sepiola; species Sepiola atlantica. The sequence continues at coordinate 271,047,111 of OY744515.1, read as the reverse complement.
TAATAAATAAAAAGTAATTATATCGATATAATTGTGAATAATACATTGTGTTTTACAGATATAGATATAATACGGAATAGTGCAAGCAAAGCCATTATATAGATATAACAATTATTAAAATATTATGACGTAATTATACATATGTAATCTAATATATAAAGTAGAGACGATTTTTCCCCTGTACCTACTCGGAGTATAGGAAAATAACCACATGCATCACAGGCTACTAAACTATCAACAATATTACACTTATTCACTCGACCGTGTTATTATTTTTCCCGACATAACTATAAACATTACATTCGGTCCGCCATCCAGGTCTCTCCGAAAAACCAAGTCCATATAGGTGGTAGCAAAAACTTTTCTCCCTAACAATTATGTACTGTCACTACACTCATCGACACCGGGAACTAATAAGCACAGTTTAATTTTCACAAAACACCCAGTTCTTATTTATCATTTGCCTGGTATAAATTTACTACATAATATAAAGCAATACGCAAAGTCTTAATGATTGCACCCGTTCACTTCGTTGATATTCCGCGAATATCAGATTACGTTCTTTCTAATTCTACCTATTACTTCCACATTTACATTCATTCCGGAATTAAGCGAATGACATTAACGAACACAGTTCCTGCAACATTTATTCATTAACCATAACGGCTACAATTCCTTCAACAAATCGACTTCCTATTTAATTCAATAGCCGCCAAGATACTGTTAGACCCCGACACATTTACATTTTCAAAATCATACACGTTTAACACGCATATTATAGAAAACTTTCACAAATAAATGACCTAAACCGTGTCATTGTTGAAGTTTATATTCGGTTGGCAGAAGCTGCCAACAAACAAGGTTAGCCTATTTTCACGTGTATTGTTCATCGAACCCGTGGCGCGGTGGTTAAGAAGAAAGGTTTCACGATCGGCAGTTTCAGCGTTCGATCCCATACTGCCTCTTTTCTTTTTTTTTTAATTCACCAACACGGTAGGGGGGACAACAATAGGCCGTTTCTTTTTTGATTCGACGTCATGCAATAGGTAGTACTTTCCGGGCGACGGGTTCCGCTAGTTATTAATATAGCAGAATAAAATAATTATATATATATATATGTTATAATGAATAATAACGTAATTATTAATATTACTTAATAAATAATTATATAGAAATTATAATGAATAATACATAAAAACGTAATTATTAAGATATAATTATCAATAATGCATAATGAAATAATGATATATATACACATTATTATTAATTCATAGTAAAGTCATAATATAGATATCATTATTAAAAATACATAAAAAAGAAATTATATAAATAATATTATGTATAATAGATAATGAAATTATGATGTACATATAATCATGAATAAACAGTAATTATATAAATATATTTATGAGTAATACATATTGAAGTAATTATATATATATATATATATATATATATATATTAATAATGGAGTTTATGTATCTGTCTGTCTGTCTGTATCTATCTGTCTGTCTGTCTGTCATAAGCCGACACTCCAGTATGACTATTTTATTGAAACTAATCTTTTTGACATTCTTTACATACTGTTATCAAAAGTCGTTCAGACAACAGATGGGTGTTACCATTAACATAAGTCATTCCTTTAAAACTTCAATTAAATTCATATTTATAAATATACACTTATAACTTCTATTATCAAATTTACATATGTATTTACAATATTTTCCGATAAGGTTATATTAATAAACATTATTCATACAATTAATTAAAGCCATTTTCATCATAACCGGCGTGTTTTCTAAACCATTTCAACTCGAGTACTGTTAAAATTGCAAAGTCATTGGCTGTTTAATCAGTGGTGTCCTCCCCCCCTCCGGTAATTAAATATGGCGATCTGATTAAGCAGCCGATTGGCTGTTTAATCAGTGGTGCCCTCACTCCCTCGGTAATTAAATAGGGCGATCTGATTAAGCAGCCGATTGGCTGTTTAATCAGTAGTGCCCTCCCTCCCTCCAGTAATTAAATATGGCGATCTGATTAAGCAGCCGATTGGCTGTTTAATCAGTGGTGTCCTCCCTCCCTCCGGTAATTAAATATGGCACGTTAAATATGTAAACAACAACGCTGGAAAACACCGTACTCAGTTTTCCATTTTTAAAACCGTCCTAAGTTTGTTTATTCTTAGCCATTATGGTTTAAAACAAATTGTTTAATTAAAATAATAATTGATTTAAAAAGTACTATATAAAAACTCGCGCACGCACACACACACACACACAGTTCAGGTAAACTTTTTCTTTCCGAGAATTAAAAAACTTTTCGTGTTTACTGTATTTGATTTCTTAATACTTTCATATCCAATATTATCATTTTTTCACGACCTCAACAGAATTTATGATTCCATGTTTTATTTATTAAAAAAAAAGATGTCATTTTTTTTCTGTAATGTCAACAAAATAAACTAACACATTGTACTGGAAAACTATACAACTGATTGTAGAATCAAATTGTTTAATTAAAAAGGGTCATTAAACAAACACCCCCCACACACACACACACTGTGTTCACTGTATTTGATTTTTTGGTGCTTTTTCATTTTAGGACCCACGCTAACTTTGACCCCGTCGTTACAGTTAGGGTTAGGTTTGTTTTTTTGCTTTTTTAATTAAAAATATTTACATGTATAGGGGGGGGGGAGATAAAAAAATTGGGGGAAGGCGGTCAAAAAATTTTTTTTTTTCTTATCTAAATAATATTTCAATGACTGGTAATATAAAAAAATTGAGGGGGGTACAAAAAAATTTATGGGCGAGGGTACAACAAAAATCGGGGTAGGGTCGAATTTTAAAAAAATTTATTTAAAACTAAAAATATTCTTCGTCAGAAAATCAATGTCTAACGACCACAGAAATATGACTGGGGCTCCATTGGCTTACGCGTGAGCCTTCATTTCTGATGCGGCAGCATAGCAAAAATATGCGACCGGAGGGAGCATATATTTGCTAGTATGTATAATTATGAATAACATATGATTAAGTAATTATATAGATATATTGATAAATAATACGTGATGAAGTAATTATAAATATATTAATATAAATAATAAATAGGTAATTATATAGATATAATTATAAATAATACATATTAAGTAATGGTATTGATAATTATGAATAAGACATTATTAAGTATGCATCGTTCCTTTCATTAAGTTGAACGCTTTTATGACGTCAAGCCGCCTAATAAATTTTCACTGTTTATTCGCTATTCAGCGGTGGCACAGTGGTTCTAGATATCGGGATTTGAGTTGTAAAATACTCGAAGTCCGGGGTTTCGAATCGCATGACCAGTAGTGAATAGTTACATCTCTATGCTGATGAGTCCCGATTATAGAGGACGAAAGTCTACTTACATAGATATTAAACAAAACAAATATTATAAAGATATATATATAATAAAAGTTTTTAAAAAGGTTGAATGCAATGCGATGTTCCGGATCGCTGGAAACCGTGAAGAACAAAAACAAAACAAAACCGAAATAAGTCGGTTTTGTTTTGTTTTGTTTTTGTTCTTCACGGTTTCCAGCGATCCGGAACATCGCATTGCATTCAACCTTTTTAAAAACTTTTATTATTACCCCCAGCAATGCTTCCAGCAAACTACCAATTTCTATATATATATATATATATATATATATATATAAAGAGAGGTACTTTGCTTAAAGCATTGTGTGTAATACGTATATAGAAGAGTATTATATATATATATATATATATATATATATATATATATATATATATATGTGTGTGTGTGGGGGGGAGGGGAAATAAAATAAGGAAAACCAAAATAATAATTAAATACCACTCTACGTTTCACCTTTATTGGAAGGTTTCATCAGGACGGGAGATTGAAGAAAAAGATAAAAATACAGAAACAAGTACCAAAGTCTTAAAGATAAATATATTTTTCAGACTTTGTTACTTGTTGCTGTATTTTTTCTTTTTCTTCAATCTCCCGTCCTGATGAAATGTTCTAATAAAGGTGAAACGTATATGGATATTTAATTAAACTGTTGGTCTTTCTTATTTCATTTTCCATTACGTCGGAACATTTTTCCATTCTTTATCATATATATATATATATATATATATATATATATATATATATATATATATATATATATATATATATATATATCCCCTCTCCCCTATCCCACCCTTTTGACTATTTCCTTCACATTCTTACCTCGCACACCCATTTTCAAGTTATCTTCATTTCGTAAAATCTTTTTTCTAAAACTATGATACCACCTACATGCTAAACACACAGAGTTTCCCCCTTCCCTCCTCTTTCCCCAGCCTCTCAAAATCCATGCCCCACCTCACCACGACAAAAATCTCAGCCCATTTCATCTCTCCTACCCTAAGGCAAATTCACTAATATTCTCACCCCTCCCTATTTCACTGCTGCCTTAATGGTACTCACTCAAAGCTTTCCATTGCCACCACTGACTTCTCGCAGCCTGGACTCTCCTCCGGCGCTCACAGTAGCCACGGCTACTACCTTTTCTTTTATCACTCCATCATGTCAGCCCAAAATTTAGATGTACTTGCATGTCATTTTTCTTCAAATTAGCATCCTGTGGAAGTCTTACAATAAAGACGAAACGTTGATGAATATATTTAAAAAAATTTTTTTTTAATATCTCTTGCTTTTTTCCGTTTTAATTTCCTATTACGTCGGATTACCTTCATCCCTATCCATCCATCTGTTTGTTGGCCTTTTGGCCAAGATCAAAGTGTAGTATCTGTTACGACGGATACTGCACGCTGTCCTGTGCAGTTCTAGGATGTCCACCCTCCTAGGCTTTGCTTTCTCACCCTTTGAGAAGGGGTTAGTTCATTGCTAATCGCCTTAGTTTTAAATTTCTGCTTGTCAGTACTGTCGGGGAAACAGGGGGAAGGGAGGGAGTTCCAGAGGCCAGCAGCACGAGGAAAGAAGCTATTTGAGTAGAAGGTTCTCCGGCATCTGGAGACCTCCACAGTGAATGAATGAGATTTAGTTGATTGTCGAGTTGGTCTAGTGAATTTACGTCGAGGGGGCACCAGAGTAGCCAATTCATCGGAGCATAATCCATTCAAGTATTTGTAAAAAAAAACATATGGATGCTACATTGGGCCGATGGGACAGTGCCTGGAGCTTGGTTGATAGTGAGGGACCTATTAGGTTGGCGACTCTTTTTTGGACCTTGTCAAGGAGAGAGAGACTAGTAGATGATGCACCAGCCCAGATGTGGCAACAATACTCCATGCATGAGCGGATGGTGGCTTTGTACAGATAATTATGGATAATTAATAATGAATTACTTATATAATTGTTATTAAGAACAAACATTTTTATATAGTTTATGATTATTTTCATTTTGCTTTTATATATAAAAAAACAAGAAATATGAAAATATAACTTACCTTTATCACAAAGATTGCCTACATATCCTTGTTTACAAGCGCATATAAATCCTCCGTTATTGTTCGTGCAGTTACCATTATCTCCGCATGGATTATTCGCACACTTATTCTCTGGGGAATAGTACACAAACACGCAAATAATATATCCATAAATTAATATTACACGTCTATCATAAAGAGACAAAAAACTCACATTAATTATATAAATAAAAAATGAACAGTCTAAATTACTGTGATACAAGTAAATACTGTATATAAAACGTAGCTCAATAATTAGGACTTAAAGTCAAACAGAGCTTATATATAATAACTCGGTACTACTCCAGGATTTGCGACTAATTTCCGTGACTGCTCGGTCGCATCGATCCGACAGCTCGCGGAAGCGTCCGAGACCTGCCGAGTCGAAAACGAGGCTGTCGAGACGAAAACGAAGCTGTATAAACAAAACCGCAAAATGCGTGAAAAAAAAATGGAAGGTTCGCAGACGACAATATGAGACGATGAATACGGAAAGAAAGAAATGCATATATTTTTATAAAAAATGAAAGAAATGAACAAACCCATAGCTGAAATAAATAAACTTTTTGTTTGTTTGTTTAACCATTTTTTAAAAACATTTTTTTTTCAATTAGGCAAGTCTTGTGTGGTCGGGGACAGTACGCCGCAGTCCTTTCGTAGATTCTTTCCTGTCGCCATATCCTGGGACCACAGGTAGATCATCTTCAGTAAGATCGCTATCTCCAGATTTGACCGCGAAAAAAATGTCCCCGATCGCAAAGACACCTAAGCCCTGCATTCCTGGGTGGGGCATCTCCATGCATATTTGTCCGATATTGTTTGTCTTGCCGTCAACCGGCAAAGTCGTGCGCATCGCCTACACCACATTCTGGTGGGCAGTAGATATTTCTGATGGCAGACATTCATAACTTGCTCCGGAGATTCTAGGCTCTGACAGAATTGCTGAAAATTCATTTTTTTAGACTGAGATGGATAAATTATACTGTAATATCGTAAACAATAATGTTAGTTAAATATACTTAGAAAACTGTAACGCTTCTAAAATTGTTAAATAAAATATTAAATTTATGTGGATAAATTATACTGTAATATCGTAAACAATCATTTCAGTTAAATATACTTAGAAAATTGTAAGACTTCTAAAATTGTTAAATAAAATATTAGACTTATGTGGATAAATTATATTGTAATATCGTAAACAATATTTTGAGTTAAAAATAATTAGAAAACTGTAACACTTCTAAAATTGTTAAATAAAATGTTAGACTCATGTGGATAAATTATACTGTAATATCGTAAACAATAATTTAAGTTAAATATAATTAGAAACAGTAACGCTTCTAAAATTGTTAAATAAAATATTAGATTTATGTGAATAAATTATACTGTAACATCGTAAACAATAATTGGAGTTAAATATACTTAGAAACAGTAACGCTTCTAAAATTGTTAAATAAAATATTAGCCTTATGTGGATAAATTATATTGTAATATCGTAAACTAGAATTTAATTTTATTATACTTAGAAAACAATATCTCTTCTAAAATTTTAAAATAAAATATTAGATTACACAGTTATAGCATAATCCAGAGTTTAAGTTAAATTCACTTAGAAACCTGCTTTTCAGCTAAAGATATTAAATATAATATTAGATGCCGTGAAGAAATTATACAGTAATATCATTAACCGGTGATATCAGTTTAAGTTAAACTTACTTAGAAAACCGCAACAATATTGTGAAATATAAGATTAAACCACCGTAAAGCAATATTACGGGAATATCATAAACCAGAAAGAAAAAAGCCTCGTTTTACACTTATACATGCATGGAACATGTTTATTGTACTACCCGATAGCAGAGTTCATTCTTTTTTTACTCAGTAATGATTCAGGGGGAAATAAGCTTAAGTGTAAGACATAAAAATTGTGTTATAGTTTAAACGTTGTTGCGTTTCATTTGATGTAACAAAAAAGCTTAAAATAAAACTTACCTTTCTCGCAAGTCGTTCCAAAATATTTTTGTGTACAAGTGCAATTATAGTCGCCAACCGGCATTCCACTTGTCACGCAAGTACCGCCATTTTTACAAGGTGTTGTTAGACACGGATTATCTGAAAATATACGGAGAGGTATAAAAAGAAATAAACTGAAGAGCACTCAATTGTACATTAAAGAAATTGGGTCTCATGATCTTGCATTATACGAATATTAGTATTTTACTGTGAGTGGCATTTTAATAAATCAACGAATAGTATAATGAATTGTAATGCTTTTCCTAAAAGCTACAACAATTTCTTGATGATTGCATCATTGTAATCATATCTATAAACATATGTATCAAATAGAAATGTGATACTTAGAAGGCAATACAATACAGAGGTGTGACAGATAGACACAAGTTGGAGCAAAAAAAGACATAATAGTGGAACGGGTTGAATAGTTTCATCTTTAATACAATGTTTACACATATATATATATATATATATATATATATATATATATATATATATATATATTTAAGTGCATGTTTGTAATCCGAGGCTGTAACAGTGCGATGTAGGTACCGGAAGGTGGAGATGGTGAACAGAAACAAACGAGGAGAGAAAACGAGAATAGAATCTCAAAACGACTCGTTTTCTCGACCGTTCGGTCTTTAATTGTTGTCTTTTGATAATGAAAGTGTTCTTTCGAAAATTTAAGATTACCTTGTGCCGGAACTTTTTATTTACCTGACAGTATTTACTGTCGTGGTATTGAATCTGTTTTTACGTGAAATATTAATAAATCGTTTTGAGATTCCATTCTCGTTTTCTCTTCTCGTTTGTTTCTGTTAACCCTCTCCACCTTCCGGTACCTACATCGCATTGCTACAGCCTCGAATTACAAACCTTCACTTATATTTACCAGCAGTGATTCAAGCAAACTACAATCTCCTTTTATATATATATATATATTACATACACACATATATCTGTCTATTTACACAATGTTACACTGTTATGTAATATCTGCAGCAAAATGGTCTGGTGGAAAATCCGTACGATATTATGATATTTCGGGAACTCTTCCCTTCTTTAGATCTGTGTTCAACTCAAGTTCAAATATGCACATCTTAAGTTTGAAGCTGTGCAGCGAGATGACTGTTTACATTAATTTTAAATTTCTGCATGTCGGTACAGTCGGAGAAACAGTGAGCAGGAAGGGAGTTCCAGAGGCCGGCAGTAAGAGGACCAAAAGTTATTGGAGTTGAAGGCTCTCCGGTACTTGAGGAACTCCACAGTGAATGGATGGGATTTAGCTGATTGTCGGGTTGTATTTACGTCGAATGGGCGCTAGAGCTGTAAGTTCATCGAAGCACAATCCATTGAAGTATTTGTAAAACAAGCACAAGAGGCAACATTGCGACGATGGGACAGAGGCTGGAGCTTGGTATATAGTGAGAGATCTATTAAGTTGGCGACTCTTTTCAGGACCTTGTCTAAGATGGAGAGGCTAGTTGATGGTGCACCAGCCCAGATGTGTAACAATACTCTATGCATCGGCAGATAGTGGCTTTGCAGAGATGTAGGATATTGTCAGGTGTGAGAAGGTTACTAGCACGGTAGATGTGCAGCAGTCTCGACAATGTCTTCAATGTATTTGTTTAAATTCATGTTGCCTGTGAATTTTAGGCCGAGGAGTTTGAATGTTGAACTCTCAGGTAGAGTGATATTTGCCATGGCAATCGGTGGTTGACGATATTTCTTGTAGTTATTGAACAATGGAGCTTTGCCTTTGCGGCATTAAAAGTTACAATCCATTTATGACTAAATTCCACTACAGCCCGGAAGTCATTAGCTAAGGATTAAGCCATTGCCTCAGATATGTGCGCGTTCGTTTTGCCTATCTGACGAGAGTAGAGCGTGGTGTCATCAGCAAATATACCTATCTCATACTCAGTGTCATCAGGGAGGTCGTTTATGACAATCAAGAACAGTAGAGGTCCAAACATGGATCCCTGGCATACACCAGCATTTATGTCATGTTGCTTAGATAGAACGGCCATCGAGGACAACCTGGACCTTTATTTTGGTTAGGAAGGATATAATTATATTTAATATTTGTCCAGTAATACCATATGAATTAATTTTTAGGAGAAGCCTTTTATGCCAGACCTTGTCAAAGGGTTTGGATATATCAAGCGCTACAACCCTAGCTTCACCTGCCGTGTCCAGTGTATGATATATGTGTTCAACGATGACTGTTAGGATATCCGCAGTAGATCGTGCTTGTCTAAATCAATACTGACGGTCAGAAAGAAGTTTAGCATTAAGTAGGTGCAGGACTATCGCTAGATTGATTACTGATTCAAAGATTTTTGCAATGATCGGGAGTAGACCGATTGAGCGAAAGTTCTGAGGATCAGTTATATCTCCAGAATTCTTGAAGACTGGTACCACAGAGGCAATTTTTCATCTATCAGGGAACGAGAGATTCAACAGGGCATTTGTTGTAGAGTTTGGAGAGGACAGGGGCCAGTTCAGCCGAGCATTTCTTTATTACTATTACAGGTATAAGATCAGGTTTTTTATGATGTCCCTGACATGCAACGGGGTGATGACCAGGTTTTCAAGTGTGGCTTCAGTCCGCAATGGGAATCTAGGGAGAGGGTTGTTTGCTGCGTCCGAAGTGGAGTTTAACGCGAAACGCTGGGCAAGTAGTTCAGTTAGTTAAGGAGAAATTATAAGTAAAGTTACCAGCGGACTCAGCAAAGCTGGAGAATCACAGCCAGTCACCGTGGTATGCATTAAAATCCCCAACTATATGTATTTGGGCATTCGAATCAAGTCAGAGTGCTCTATCTAGAGACAGAGTTCAGCATGGTACAATCCTGGGTCGAAGGTGAACGGTATAAGAAATATAGTTAAAATATATATATAAAATATAGGTAACTAATGTTATGATGTAAGGTCAATCTAAAGCACATGTAGGCTTTGTCATCTGATTCTAACCTATATTCTCTAGTCAAAGGGAGGGTATTCCGAACATAAACTCCTAGCCCGTGAATATGTTTGGCAGAGACTTTACAGTAGAGTGGGAGGTAATCAGTCACGTCAAAGTGATGAGAGGAGATTGAGGATTTTAGTTTGTTCACTTAGTGCTAGGATATCCATTGTGTTTAGGGTTAGGAAAGCTTTCTAGGTCGTCGACGTTGGTTCTACGTCCCCGGATATTTGTGAATGCGAGCCTCAAGGGCGGAGGCGAAGATGCTTTTTGGTTTAGGTTTGATTTTTTATATTTGTAATGTCATGTTTGTTTTGAGATAGAGTGGAATGGGGAAAGTGGATACTTGTTTGGTGCCGATAAGCTAACACAACGATCCCATTAGTCGTTACTTGATCCATGGAAGGTTGTGGCCTGGGAAAAGCCCACCGGAGATAACTGTAGGGTCCCTTTCCATGCGCGACATGGAACGTACAGTTATCCACGATATTATACAACTTTTGATGGAGCAGCCGTTCTCACGCTACCTAAGAGTTAGAGCTCCTGTACTGACAGTCGGAAACAGCCTCCAGACAAGCTGTCTAACCTGTACCCTCAACCTGTTGGAACAAGAGCGACCAAGACTCGTCATGTAAAACTTAGTGACGAAAAAGTTTTCTCCAAGTTGCCCAGACAAGGAGAAAGAGAAACGGCGTTCATTGTCCTAGTCAGGAAACCAGGTCAGGCACTGGGTGTCTTTGAGGTGTCCAAGCACTAGTACCTCTGCGCCTGGCTAATAGACAGAGAAGAAGAGCGAAGGCCGGGCAATAGGCAGAGCTCATCAACTCCTTAAGCAATTTTAGGTTGGCAAACCAGATATTTTGTTCGAGACTCCATCTCTAGGAAAGTTGTCGATGTGAACTAAAGAGGCCTCCCTCCCCAACGGTTTGCTGTCAAGACGTAAAAGGTTTTATTATCAGAGTTTTCCTTCTCCTAGAAATATGACCTGACAAGGTATACGCGTCCATCACACCGAGACGAGACAGCCTGCGTCCGTGTACTAGTCGGGTATATCCGAGCTCCCGCAGATGACAAAAAAAACTTCCATACATATATATATATATCGATTTAGATTTTTCACTTATAAAATAGATCATTCAGTGAAGACCGGAGTTGTTCCAATAAAAACAAGCTCGATGATACTCGATTACAGAGTACAGAGCATTTTATGAAGGCTTACCAAAGCATTCCTTTCAGGACACCAACGATCACCATTAAAGATATTTTTTCTTACAAATATTATTTATTCAAATTAAATGTTTTTTCCTACACGTGTTTCACTACCAAGCAGTTACTTGCTTGGCAGATAATCAGGGAAATTAAATGTCTGGAATACTGGTTTCAACTGCCGATGTGGCGTTGCAATAGTTGAGGTCAGTTAATATATATATATGTAGATAAATAAGTCTTGAATTAAATAAAATATTATTTAAATATGTAGATTCATAAAAACTAAACGATTAAAATTAAATTAAGAATATCATTTTTTCTTCAACTTCCATATAAAAATTGAATTAAATCAACTATATTTAATTATGTAAATTAATAACAACTAAACGACTAATTATGTTATCTTTTTAATATTGTATATAGTCGGTTAAGTGTCTGTCACTGGACCCAGAGTGCTTCTACAGTAGCGGTGAGGTTTTCGAGCGGGGCATTCGAAAGTGGAACACTGTTTATATAAAATCAAATGGTGCAACATTGAAATATGAAAGAAAACAATGGCAATTATATTTTTTGCGTTGTTTGTACAAAATAAAAAATCATTCGTTTTCTGTTTTTTCTGTCAATTAAACTAAATGTGCTGCATATATATATATATATATATATATATATATATATATATATATATATATATATATATATATATATATATATATATATTAGAGGTAAAAGATGAGAATAAAGTATTGTAAAGATACAATATTTATTAAAACATCGAAAGTTCAGAGCAAGGAGCCTCATATCCTTAATCCATGGATTTTCAAAGATAAATTCTTCTCATCAGAGTTGATGTTTTAATAAATATCGTATCTTTACAATTCTTTTTTCTAATCTTTTACCTCTAAAATAAATTGCTCTATTAAAATATTGAGCTTTACACTATCACGATAGATTATTATTATTAACCGATAATTCAATTATCGTTATATAATTCAACATTTAAATATTATATATATATATATATATATATATATATATATATATATGTTAGTAGATATAATTTTGTGCTGGAAACTAATTATGTCATATTATTTCATATTGTATATATGATGTAGATAAAACCAGAAGAATACAACTTACCAGTTTCACAATTATCCCCAAGAAAATTATCCGTACAGTTGCATTTATACATGCGAGTTGATGCGTTTGGAATGCATGTGCCATTATTTTTGCAAGTGTTCCGGGTACACGGATTCACTGAAAATATACACATATACAAACATATATATATATACTTTGATTAGCGTTTATTTAAAAAACAATACCAAAGAACTAACAATTTAGAGGCGCGTCCCTGGCGCTAAATAACGTTACATAAAATTAAAAGTTATTTCAAATAATTAGGTAATTAAATTAAAATATGACTCAGGATTTTAAAATTACTATAAAATATCATGAAAAATAACTGACAACAGTCCCCCCCCCCGATGAAATCTGCCCCATGGACCCCTAAGGGGTTAGTTTATAGATTCGGGAATACTCCTTTCACCTTACTCTGTGAATTTTACATATAAATGCACTTTTTCCCCGACCCCTCAATCTCTCCAGCCACCCCCCTTTCCCAACTTTTTTTTTTCACTCCCTCTAACCCTTATAAATATTTTAATGCTTTTGCATCATGCAAATATTATTACCCTGCACTAAGTGACATTAAAAAATCATTTAAATCTACGTCTCTAACTGTTAGAATGAACATGATAAATAAAGTAAGTATATCAATAATAATAATGATAATATAAAAGATAATAATGATATAAATAATAATAATGATATAAATATAAAAGTATGTAAATATAAATATGTATATAAAAGATAATAATGATATAAATAATAATAATGATATAAATGATAATAATAATATACATAATATAAAAATTATATATGATATATATATGATATAAATGATAATACTTATATAAATTATAATAATAATGATATAAATAATAATGATGATCATGACTATATCATGAGTATGTAAATATAAATATGTATATAAAAGATAATAATTATATAAATAATAGTATAAATGATAATAATAATAATATAAATAATAAATATAATAAGTATGTAAATAATGACCATAATATAAATAATAATAATTATAATATAAATAATAATAATAATGATATAAATATAATAATTATGTAAATAATAAGAATGATATAAATAATAATTATTATAACATAAATAATAATAATATAAATAATAATAATGCTATAAAATATAAGCATGTAAAAAATTATAAGTATATAAATAATAATTATGATATATAAATATCAATAAATATGCACATAATAATAATTTAAATATAAATAATAATACAAATATAAATAATGATAAATATATAAAAAATAATAATTATAACATGAATATTAATAATATAAATAATAATAAGTATATAAATAATGATAATATAAATAAAAATAATGATATAAATAATAATAAAATGTTATAAATATCAATAAATATGTAAATAATAATAATATATATAATAATAAGTATATATAAAATAATAAGAATTTAAATAATACTAATAATAAGTATATAAATAAAAAAAACATAATAATAATAAAAAAATATAAATATATATAATAACAATAATAATATAAATAATACTAATTATATAAATAATAATTATAATATAAATAATTATATAAATAATAATAACGATATAAACAATAATGATATAAATTATAATTATAATAATGATTTAAATAATAATAATGATGATATAAAAATAATAAGTATATAAATAATAATAATAATAACATTAATAATAATAATAATATAAATAATAAGTATATATATAATGATATAAATTATCATAATGATATAAAAATAATAAGTATATAAATAATAATAATAATAATAATAATAATAATAATAATAATAATGATGATAATAATAATAATAACAATCAATCCCCAAAAACCTGGAGCAAAGACTGAAAGAAATTGGAATCAAAGGGACATCGAAACCATACAAATGGCGGGAATCTTTAGGAACATCCTCGAATGCGGAACGCAACCCGCATAAGCTACAAAAGATAACCAGTCACAAGGAACAACAGGGAAAAAACGAAACCACACGAAGAACACCAGAACATCAAGGAACATAAACTGCAAGAAACAGCACTTCATAATCTACCCGTCCCATTAAATTACACCGGCCTCAGCTATCACCACACAAAAATGAATCAAGGAACAGAAATTACAAGAAACACCATAACCTCTCTCACTTAAAATTAAAACAATTAAAAAGTTAAAAAATTTAAAAATTAAAAAGTTAAAAAATTAAAAAGTTTTTAAAAAAGGAATGGTGCCGGCCTAGGCTGACACCAGACACAATATTTGTAGAGGATTGAGGAGGAACAGCACAAACCAAACCTCCATAGGAGAAGTGCGGAGAATGCTGGGACCTTGGAGAGGCTTATTGCCACCCAAATCCAAAAAAAGACCAATGGTTCTTACCAGCGAGAAATCATTGGTAAGAAGCTGTTGCGATACCGCAAGGTTATTTGCTTGGTTATCGAACAGAGGTGAAGAATACTGGAAATCTGGGGAGGCTTGTTGTCACTCAGAGTCCAAGAAATACTACTGGTTGTTGTCGGTGAGCAATCACTGACGATAATCTGTGTGAGAATTCCCAGTGAGTACAAATAATGATAATAATAATAATAATAATAATAATAATAATCATAATAATCATAATAATCATAATAATAATAACACCGTTTGTGCTAATCTGTGACCACCATTACAAAATGGAGGCACAACAATATCGTTTTTGTCTGCTGGGTTGTGGAGGCATAACTATACCTTCCCTGCTTGTTTCGGCGACCTTTTCTCAGCTATAGATGGACAAACATACCTCAATTGTCCGTTTGGTTGACATTTGGTTAACCATGAAGCAACAGCTATTCCCTGTCTGTTGACATTCTTACACCGTACATGTACCCAACAATCTTGGAGGCAAGGTTTTCTAAGTTGGATCCATTTTCTACACTCTGATCGGAGACAAGATATTTTCTGGGTGTACTAATACTCAATTATTTACACGCATATTCATTTCAATTTTTCGTGAATGAGTGTTTTATCTGTCGCCATAATTCTATTTTTATCATTCCTCCACCTCTAATTGTTCTAAGTCATAACTTTAATAAGCATCGCCTCAAAATCAATCGGTCTTACAATGTGTACTTAGCTGCACTTGTTCTCCATCAACGTCAATACCCCGACCAACCAGCAAGCAGCAAAATCACACCCCTTCACTGTAAAAGTCCACCGATACCGGGAAGCTATTTAGTCTAATAGATTATGTCCCCGGACCGCTCCCCTTAGGAATTCCCTCTCTGCTCCATGTTTCCTCGACTGTACCAAGATGCAGAAATTTGAAATCCCACACTTAACTGTAGATGTCCACAAATGCCGGAAATCATTTAGTCTAATAGTCTAATAACATGAAGTAATTGAAATGTAGTAAAAACAAACATATAGCTGTACATCTCCCCACTTTGGATGCCCCAATACACCTAGCCCCTAATTCACAGAAACCCCTTACGTCTTAGTAGCAATAAGTATTGCTTTGGGGTGAATAAAAGTCAAAATAAGTAAAAATTTTCATAAAGCAGCAGGGTGCAATTAAATTCTAATTAACTAGTAACCTCCAAACTAACTATAATTTTATTAATTATTACTGATTAATTAATTTTTAATTAACTACTAAGCTACTTAAATTAACTATAATTTTATTAGTTATTGCTGATTAATTAACTTTTAATTAACTATTAACTTCGTAAACTGACATGTACTCTTATTAGTTATTACTAATTAATTAATTTCTAATTTACTATTAACTTCGTAAAACTGACTATAATTTTATTAGTTATTACTGATTAATACAATTTTAATTCACTATTAACCTCGTAAAACTGAGTATATTTGTATTAGTTATTACTGATTTATAAAGTTCTAATTAACGATTACCTTCATGAAACTGACTATAATTTTTATTAGTTATTACTGATTAATACACTTTTAATTAACTATTAACTTCGTAAAACTGACCATAATTTTATTAGTTATTGCTGATTGATACACTTTAAATTAACTAGTAACCTCGTAAACTGACTATACTTATATTAGTGTTTACTGATTAATACAATTTTAACTAACTATTAACTTCCTAAAACTGACTATAATTTTATTAGCTATTACTGATTTAATAAGTTCTACTTAACTATTAACTTCGTAAAACTGACTATAATTCTATTAGTTATTACTGATTAATACAATTTTAATTAACTAGTAACTTCGTAAAACTGACTATAATTTTATTAGTTATTACTAATTAATACAATTTTAATTAACTATTAACCTCGTAAAACTGACTATAATTGTATTAGTTATTACTGATCAATTAACTTCTAATTAACTATTAACTCTGTAAAACTGACTATAATTTTATTAGTTATTACTAATTAATACAATTTTAATTAACTATTAACTTCGTAAAACTGACTATAATGTTATTAGTTATTACTGATTAATTAAGTTTTTATTAACTATTAACTTCGTAAAACTGACTATAATGTTATTAGTTATTACTGATTAATACAATTTTAATTAACTATTAACTTCGTAAAACTGACTATAAGTGTATTAGTTATTACTGATTAATTAAGTTCTAATAACAATTAACTTCGTAAATCTGGCTATAATTGTATTAGTTATTACTGATTAATACAATGTTAATTAACTATTAACTTCGTAAAACTGGCTATAATTTTGGTAGTTATAACTGATTAATAAAGTTGTAATTAACTATTAACCTCGTAAAACTGACTATAATTTTATTAGTTATTTTGTATATGATGTAAACAAAAACATGAAAATATAACTTACTGTCTTCACAATTTTCGCCTACAAAATTCTCCGTACACTTGCATGTATAATTAGATTTTGTTGTGGTAACAGTGCAGTTTCCACCATTTTTACAAGGTGTCTTGTCACACGGAGTCTCTGAAAATATACACAGATTTTAAAGGTGATAAATCATATGCTTATGCGTGATGCAAAATATCATGAGTGGCATTTAAAAAAAAAATGAAATGTACAACTCTAATCGTTATAATTTACAAGACTAACAAGATAAAGTACAGAAATATACTAATAAGGATATGAATAATACTGATATAAATAATACTAATGATATAAATATTCATAATAGTATAAATAATAATAATGATATAAACAATAATAATGATATAAATAATAATAATTATATAAATAATAATAATGATATAAATAATGATAATATAAATGATAATAATTATATAAATAATAATAATTATATAAATAATAATGATATTAATAATAATGATGATATAAATAATAATAATGATATAAATAATACTAATGATATCAATAATAATAATGATATAAATAATAATAATGATATAAATAATACTAATTATATAAATAATAATGATATAAATATAATAATGATATAAATAATAATGATATAAATAATAATAATGATATACATAATAATAATGATATAAATAATAATGATATATATATAACAATAATGATATGTAATAATGATGATATAAATAATAATAATGATATAAACAATAATATAATAAATAATAATAATGATATAATTAATAATGATATAAATAATAACAATGATATGAATAATAATGGCATAAATAATAATAATGATATAAATAATAATGATATAAATAATAATAATGATATGAATAATAATTATCTAGATAATAATAATGATATAAAAGATAATAATGATATAAAAGGTAATAATTATCTTGATAATAATAATGATATAAATAATAATAATGATATAATAATAATGATGATATAAATAATAATAATAATAATAATAATATAAACAATAATAATGATATGAATAATAATAATTCTATAAATAATAATTATGATATAAAAGATACTAACTATCCAAATAATAATGATAATATAATAATAATGATGATATAAATAATAATAATAATATAAATAATAATAATGATATAATAATATACTAGACTAATATATATATAAAATATCAGTAACCAATGTTCATCAAAATTGACTTTAACACTAACCCTAACCCTAACTCTTACCTTAACCCGTACCCTAACCCTAACACTAACACTAACCTTAACTCTAACCCTAACCCTAACCCTAACCTTAACCCTAACCCTAACCTAAACCCTATACTAGTATTTTACAATCTTCTTAAATTTCCAGCAGAAAAATTCGTGGTGAAGAATAATTATTTAGTTACAACTAATATTAGTATAATTTGAAGAATCTTTGATATAACATATTCTCGGATATAGAGCAAAAGAAAGGAAAGCATGTTTAGACATTAGCAAAAGATTGTATATTTGTTTTCCAATTTTAAGGGTTTGCCTGAAGCCAACAATGTTTGGGGCCACCCACTGTTTTGATAAAATATCACAACTTTTTAAAAACTATAATCATTAGAATCTAGAAAGGCACAATTTCCATCATGTATGGAGTATTGTTGTCACATTTGGACTGGTGCACCAAGCCCTATTTTCCCCTCTCGGACATTAGTCACAGATTTTAGTTCGTTTGGAAAAATAACGCATGAAGGAATTTACGATATGTTCTTAAAATGGAAACTTTTTGTCTATTTGGTGGTAGACATTCTATTTAAAGAGATTAGGTCGATTCGTGTCATTCCTCTACTATGAAACATTAATTATTGCAACAATGTTATCCCTACATTTAGTAGAAGGAAGAACTATCAACATTTGTACAATATCAGATTTTGGCAATCAGGTGACATTTTCAGCCCAAAACGCAATGTTTGCGCAGAAGCATAATTTTGCCCACCTATATCCAATATCAGAATCATTTTAAGAATCATTGATCAAAATATTAGGTTTAGAGATAAAATAAATGAAGACTTCTTTTTAGATATTAGAATCTTTATGTCGGAGTCTAGAATTTCGTACAGATTTCCTAGTTTGACATAAAGATTCTCAAGTATGTTGACATTCTAATAATTACAATAGTAATAATAATAATAATAATAATAATAATAATGATAATAATAATAATAATTGTAACTCATTGCTTTTAATATTTAAAACCGGTCAGATATTGTTTTATATGCCCAAAAAATCTGACAAAAAATCATTGTTATTTATATATTTATGGAACTTAAAATGATTGAGATATGATAAAAAGACTAGAATATTCGTATTTACACGTGTTGAATACCCCCCCCCCCCCCGCATCGTCCGGGTTCCTGAAGCCCCCATTAGAAGGAAGGAATATGAGATTGTTACTACCGTTTTATTCCTCTCCTGCTGGAATCCAATGAAAGGGGGAAAAAAGTAAGAGGTAACTCATTGCTTTTAATATTTAAAACCGGTCAGATATTGTTTTATATGCCCAAAAAATTTGACAAAAAATCATTGTTATTTATATATTTATGGAACTTTAAATGATTGAGATATGATTAAAAGACTAGAATATTCGTATTTACACGTGTTGAATACCCCCCCCCATCGTCCGGGTTCCTGAAGCCCCCATTAGAAGGAAGGAATATGAGATTGTTACTACTGTTTTTTTTCTCTCCTGCTGTTATCACATGAAAAGGAAAAAAAGTAAGAGGTAACTCATTGCTTTTAATATTTAAAACCGGTCAGATATTGTTTTATATGCCCAAAAAATCTGACAAAAAATCATTGTTATTTATATATTTATGGAACTTTAAATGATTGAGACATGATAAAAAGACTAGAATATTCGTATTTACACGTGTTGAATACCCCCCCCCCTCCCATCGTCCGGGTTCCTGAAGCCCCCATTAGAAGGAAGGAATATGAGATTGTTACTACCGTTTTTTTTTTTTTTTTTTTTTTTCCCATGCTTGAATTCAATGAAAAGGAAAAAAAAAGTAAGAGGTAACTCATTTCTTTTAATATTTAAAACCGGTCAGATATTGTTTTATATGCCCAAAAAATCTGACAAAAAATCATTGTTATTTATATATTTATGGAACTTTAAATGATTGAGACATGATGGGTATTTTTAATAATAGCCCAACAACGAAAACGCTGAAAAAACAAATATACAACAAATAAAAGTTACCGTAGCCGATAAAACTGAATTTCCAAGTTAACTGTGACAGTTATTAATGATTATAATCCGTTAAAAGTGCTATTTTCTATAAGTTAATAGTTTTAGCTTACAGGAAGTGAAAAAAAAAAGTAATTAATGGCCGCTCTCGTTGTCGTCTCGTTTCAATTGTTTTTTTACTGGGACTCATAGTCAAAGCGCAATGTTTGCATTTTTCAGCCAAGCAGAAGAACAAAACAAAACTACATTCTAAGCAAAAGGAATAAAATAATTTTCTTTTTATTTACATGTCAGTGTGCTTTTATTTACATATTATTTTCATTCGTCACACCGTAATGTTTATTTTTCCTGTTTCTTAAAAAAATGCCTAACCCTAACCTAAACCCAGCCCTAACCCTAACCTAAACCCTAACCCTAACCTAAACCTAACCCTAAACCTAACCCTAACCCTAACCCTAACCCTAAACCTAACCCTAACCCTAAACCTAACCCTAAACCTAACCCTAACCCTAAACCTAAACCTAACCCTAACCCTAACCCTAAACCTAAACCTAACCCTAACCCCCCCCCCCACCCACCCCCAATGACGTAACGACATGCGCGCTCATTCGGTGAGCAAAATGATCGTTAAAATGTTCGTTTCATAAAATTAAATTTGAAAAATGCACCCCCCCCCCAAAAAAAAAAACAAAAAACGCCGCTTTGATTATGAGTCCCGGTAAAAAAAAAACACACACACACGTGACACCGACAGCAAAAAATAATGACGCCATTTTGTTTTTTAAAAACGAAGACATTAAAATTTTTTTTTTTTTTCATGTCTAATAAAAACCCATTTACCATACGTAAACATACAAACAAATGGAATAGAAAACTAGGAAAATCTCCGGTCTCGACGTACGTTGCATTTATTTGTTGCATATTCATTGTTTTGACTACGTTCTACAACTTTTTTTCAACCCGACTCGCGAGCTGTAGGGCTATTCTAAAAGATTCCCGACATGATAAAAAGACTAGAATATTCGTATTTACACGTGTTGAATACCCCCCCCCCCCCTCCCATCGTCCGGGTTCCTGAAGCCCCCATTAGAAGGAAGGAATATGAGATTGTTACTACCGTTTTTTTTTTTTTTTTTTTTTTTTCCCATGCTTGAATTCAATGAAAAGGAAAAAAAAGTAAGAGGTAACTCATTTCTTTTAATATTTAAAACCGGTCAAATATTGTTTTATATGCCCAAAAAATCTGACAAAAAATCATTGTTATTTATATATTTATGGAACTTTAAATGATTGAGATATGATAAAAAGACTAGAATATTCGTATTTACACGTGTTGAATACCCCCCCTCCCATCGTCCGGGTTCCTGAAGCCCCCATTAGAAGGAAGGAATATGAGATTGTTACTACTGTTTTTTTTCTCTCCTGCTGTAATCACATGAAAAGGAAAAAAAAAGTAAGAGGTAACTCATTGCTTTTAATATTTAAAACCGGTCAGATATTGTTTTATATGCCCAAAAAATCTGACAAAAAATCATTGTTATTTATATATTTATGGAACTTAAAATGATTGAGATATGACTAAAAGACTAAAATATTCGTATTTACACGTGTTGAATACCCCCCCCCCCCCCAATCGTCCGGGTTCCTGAAGCCCCCATTAGAAGGAAGGAATATGAGATTGTTACTACCGTTTTTTTTTCTCTCCTGCTGGAATCCAATGAAAAGGAAAAAAAAAAGTAAGAGGTAACTCATTGCTTTTAATATTTACAACCGGTCAGATATTGTTTTATATGCCCAAAAAATCTGACAAAAAATCATTGTTATTTATATATTTATGGAACTTTAAATGATTGAGATATGATTAAAAGACTAGAATATTCGTATTTACACGTGTTGAATACCCCCCCCCCATCGTCCGGGTTCCTGAAGCCCCCATTAGAAGGAAGGAATATGAGATTGTTACTACTGTTTTTTTTCTCTCCTGCTGTAATCACATGAAAAGGAAAAAAAAAGTAAGAGGTAACTCATTGCTTTTAATATTTAAAACCGGTCAGATATTGTTTTATATGCCCAAAATATCTGACAAAAAATCATTGTTATTTATATATTTATCGACTTAAAATGATTGAGATATGACAAAAAGACTAAAATATTCGTATTTACACGTGTTGAATACCCCCCCCCCCCCATCGTCCGGGTTCCTGAAGCCCCCATTAGAAGGAAGGAATATGAGATTGTTACTACCGTTTTTTTTGTTTTTTTTTCTTTTCCCATGCTTGAATCCAATGAAAAGGAAAAAAAAAGTAAGAGGTAACTCATTTCTTTTAATATTTAAAACCGGTCAGATATTGTTTTATATGCCCAAAAAATCTGACAAAAAATCATTGTTATTTATATATTTATGGAACTTAAAATGATTGAGATATGATAAAAAGACTAGAATATTCGTATTTACACGTGTTGAATACCCCCCCCCCCCCATCGTCCGGGTTCCTGAAGCCCCCATTAGAAGGAAGGAATATGAGATTGTTACTACCGTTTTTTTTCCTCTCCTGCTGGAATCCAATGAAAGGGGGAAAAAAGTAAGAGGTAACTCATTGCTTTTAATATTTAAAACCGGTCAGATATTGTTTTATATGCCCAAAAAATCTGACAAAAAAAAAAATCATTGTTACTTATGGAATATTTAAAATAATGTTAAAATATAATCCAAAATATAAAGGCTTATATGGTGTATAATCTGGTGTAAATTCATCAGATAAAAACGGGAGGGGAATCTATTGTCTATCCCCTGGCTGTCAAAAATTAGCCTATAAAACTTATACTATGTAGTTAAGTAACATATACATATGTGTGTATACATATGTATATGCACGTATAGATAATTTTTTTTTTTGTGTGGTAGTGCACAATAACACTCATTAAAATGAATGTGACAATCACTATCCCTGTGACAGGACCACAGGCAAAATAAGCCTGGGCTTGGTGAGGCCACACACACCAAAAATATGAATAATGCACAATAATATAAATACAAGCCGTGGGACTCAGGAGAAAGACCTGAGTGTCATGATGGGCAGGTGCTCCCTCGTTAGCCAACATGGGGGACCCGGTCCGCATCCTGCGAATGTTGGCCCTTCTCATTTCAGAAACAAGACAACGGACAAGAACCAGGTAAGTAACCTCTCTGATTCCAGGTACGACAAGGACACAGACCAAAGACAGGAAAACCAGAGCGAAAACAGCAAACTGAAAGAATATTAAAAGAAATGGACCACGAAAGAGAACAGACTGGTGATGGAGTGCTATTATAAAAGCCGCTACCCCACAGAAAGAGGCTACCGAAAACGAATGAAACATCTCTGGGACACTGCTTGTGACTACCATACAACGGAACAAAGGATAGCAGATCAAGCAAGACAGATCCTCAAGCGAGGATGGTTCTCAGAGATCGAACTGACGGAAATCAGACAGAAGGCTAATGGCGAAACGGAGCAAGAAACACCACCAAAGAGGAGACCACTGAAGAGATTGAAGACTACGGAATCACAGAACTAGGGGAGATAGAAGACTGCGGAACCACAGAACCTGCTGAGATAGAACTCAACGAAAAAGAAGCAAGTGAAGTGGAGAACATTAGACAATACATGTTAGAAAACAAAATAAAACTCCCATCTCTCAGGAATGAAGTAGCGAAGAAGTTACAAGCAGAAACAGAAAGAGTAAACAGACTCCTCACACACATCCCAACAGTAACTATTACAGACCTAAACAACCTGATATATGCAGGGGCAAAATCGGTAAGTATGAAACTAAGAAACGAAGAAAATGGACAAAAGAGAGGACCGACGAAACCTGGATGGGAAATCAGACTGGAAACCCAGATCACCAAACTTCGGAAAGAAGCTAAAACCGTTAACAGAAGGAAGGAGGACATGAAACGATTAAGAAGCAAAAATCAGAAACGCAAGGAAAAACTAAATGATAAACATGAAGAAATAAAACAAAGGATAGCAGCAATAGAAGGAAGACTGAGACGATACAGGTACAAATCAGAACAGAGCAGGACCTTTGAAAACAATGAAAGCCAGTTTTACAAAAACGTAAATGGAGAAAAACAACAACAGAGCAACCGAACCCAACAGAAACAAAACAATTCTGGAGCAAGATATGGGAAGAACCAAAAAATCACAACAGGAATGCCCAATGGTTGAAAAACATGAAAGATGAACTGCAGGAAATCGAAGAAGGGACCGAAACAGAAATCAACACAGAAACGATCAAGAAAACCCTAAAAAAAATGGCAAACTGGAGAGCACCAGGCCACGATGGAATACATGCATACTGGTTTTAAAAATTCACGACCCTGCATGAAAGAATAGCGCAGAAACTGAGCGGATGTATCCGCAAAACAGACGTACCAGAATGGATGACGGAAGGAAGAACAACACTAATACAAAAAGACCCCAAAAAGGGAACAACCCCCAGCAACTACAGACCGATAACATGTCTACCAATAATGTGGAAAATTCTCACAGCACAACTGAGAGAACAAATCTACCAATCCCTGGACAATCGTGGACTGCTCCCCGAGGAACAAAAATGATGCCGGAAAGGACAAAGAGGGGCACATGATCTACTATACATTGATCAAAAGACCCTGAAGGAGGTGAAGAGCAGACAAAAGAACATAACCATGGCATGGATTGACTACAAGAAAGCCTACGACAGAATCCCCCAAACATGGATAATTGAATGCTTAAAGTTATACAAGAGACCAGACAGGATTATTAATCTCATCCAGAAAGCGATGGAAACATGGAGACTAAAACTGACAGCCGGAGGACAATACCTGTCTGAGATAAAAATACAGAGAGGCATTTTTCAAGGAGACTCTCTATCACCACTACTGTTTATAATAGCCATGATGCCACTCAACTACATACTCAGAAAGTGTGATGCCGGATACAGGTTTACGGATACAGAACAAAGAATAAACCACTTGATGTTCATGGATTACCTTAAACTGTTTGCAAAAAACAAAAAAGAACTGGAAAAGCTGATAAACACAACCAGGATATTCAGCCAGGATATCCAAATGGAGTTTGGAATAGAAAAATGTGCACTGCTAGAGATCAAAAAAGGAAAACTGGAGACGACAGAAGGTATAGAACTCCCCAACCAAGAGGAGATGAGGGCGCTAGGAGAACAAGATAGCTACAAATACCTGGGAGTTCTGGAAGCAGACACAATCAAATATACAGAAATGAAAGAGAAGATTGGAAAAGAATATCTACGAAGAACAAGGAAACACTTAGAAACTAAACTATATAGCAGAAACCTAGTAAAAGTAACACATGGGCTGTATCACTAATAAGATACTCTGGACCATTCATAGGCTGGACCAAAGAAGAACTCAGGCACCTTGACCAAAGAACTAGAAAACTAATGACTATGCACAATGCATTGCACCCAAAAGACGACACGGACAGACTCTACGTGAAAAGTAATGAAGGAGGTAGAGGACTGGTAAGTATAGAAGACTGTGTGGAAGACACCAAAAAAGAGATGGAGAAATATGTAACCCAGAACACGGAAAGACTGATCACCACAGCAAGAGACAACCCCGGAAGTACTGAACCCAGAAACAAAAAGACAAGAAAGGAAAAGTGGGAAGAAAAACAACTACATGGACGCTTTATAAGACTCACAAGCGATGAAGCCAATGAAAACAGCTGGGCATGGCTAAGAAAAGGACACCTGAACAGAGAAACGGAATCTCTGCTGACGGCCGCACAGAACAATGCGATTAGGACAAACTTTATTAAAGCAAAGATAGATAAAACCCAGGAAAACAGCAAATGCCGACTGTGTGGACAAAGAGACGAAACGATAAATCATATAATAAGTGAATGCAGCAAGCTAGCACAAAGGGAATACAAGAACAGACATGACAGCATGGGGAAAGAAGTACACCGGGAAATGTGCAAACAACTGAATTTCGAATATGCAAAAAAACGGTGCAAACACAAACCAGAAACTGTACTAGAAAACGAAAAACACAAAATCATATGGGATATGAATGTACAAACAGACAAACCCATAACAGCAAGGTGACCAGATATGATAATAATCAACAAGAAAGAAAAATCCTGCAAAATCGTGGACTTTGCCGTTCCAGCAGTCCACAGAGTGAAGATCAAAGAGACGGAAAAAAGAAGCAAATATACTGAACTTGCCAGAGAATTGAAAGGAATATGGAACATGAAGAAAGTCAGTATAACACCAATAATCATAGGAGCACTAGGAACAGTCCCCAAAAACATGGAGTAAAGACTAGGAGAAATAGGAATCAAAGGGATAACTGAGACCATACAAAGGACAGTAATGATCAAAACAGCTACAATCCTGAGAAATGTCCTCGAATGCGGAAACCAACCCACATAAGCAACGAATGGAGAACAAACACATGGAAGCACAAGACAACAGAACCGGGGAAAATACAACCGCACGAGAGAGGCGCAAGCATAGGCTAACGCCACGAAAATTATGGACAGAGGGTCGAGGAGGGAAAGCGCAAACCAGACCTCCACTGGAAGAGCGCGGACAGCTCTGGGACCTTGGGGAGGCTTGTTGCCACTCGAGCCCCAGAGGGGACCAATGGCCCTTATCAGCGGGAAATCGTTGGTAAGTGGCTGTTGCGATTACCGCAAGGTCATCAGCGGTGATGGACGAAAAGAGGTGGAGCATACTGGAAGTTTGAGGAGACTTGTTGTCACTCAGACTCCAGGGAATACCACAGGTTGTCGGCAGTGGGCGATCACTGACGATGACCAGTGTGATAACTCCTAGTGAGTAAATAATAATGATAATGATAATAATGATAATAATAATAATGATAATGATAATAATAATAATGATAATAATAATAATAATAATAATAATAATAACACCGTCTGTGATTACCATTACAAAATGGAGGCACAAAAATATCGTTTTTGTCTGCTGGGTTGTGAAGGCATAACTATACCTTCCCTGCTTGTTTCGGCGACCTTTTCTCAGCTATAGATGGACAACCATACCCCAATTGTTCGTTTGGTTGCCATTTGGTTAACCATGAAGCAACAGCTATTCCCTGTCTGTTGACATTCTTACACCGTACATGTACCCAACAATCTTGGAGGCAAGGTTTTCTAATTTGGGTCCATTTTCTACACTCTGATCGGAGACAATATATTTTCTGGGTTTACTAATACTCTAATATTTACACGCATATTCATCTCAAATTTTCGTGAATGAGTGTTTTATCTGTCGCCATAATTCTATTTTATCATTCCTCCACCTCTAATTCTTCTAAGTCATAACTTTAATAAGCATCGCCTCAAAATTAAGAGGTATTACAGTGTTTATTAAGCTGCACTTGTTCTCCATCAACGTCAATACCCCGACCAACCAGCAAGCAGCAAAATCACACCCCTTCACTGTAAAAGTCCACCGATACCGGGAAGCTATTTAGTCTAATAGATTATGTCCCCGGACCGCTCCCCTTAGGAATTCCCTCTCTGCTCCATGTTTCCTCGACTGTACCAAGATGCAGAAATTTGAAATCCCACACTTAACTGTAGAGGTCCACAAATGCCGGAAAGCATTTAGTCTAATAGTCTAATAACATGAAGAAATTGAAATGTAGTAAAAACAAACATATAGCTGTACATCTCCCAACTTTGGATGCCCCAATACACCTGGCCCCTAATTCACAGAAACCCCTTACGTCTTAGTAGCAATAAGTATTGCTTTGGGGTGAATAAAAGTCAAAATAAGCAGAAATTCTTTATAAAGCAGCAGGGTGCAATTAAATTTTAATTAACTAGTAACCTCCAAACTAACTATAATTTTATTAATTATTAGTGATTAATTAAATTTTAATTAACTAGTAACCTCGTAAAACTAACTATATTTTTAGTTATTACTGATTAATTAACTTTTAATTAACTAGTAACCTCCAAACTAACTATAATTTTATTAATTATTACTGAGTAATTAATTTTTAATTAACTATTAAGCTACTTAAACTAACTATAATTTTATTAGTTATTACTGATTAATTAAATTGTACTTAACTAGTAA
>OY744515.1:270978111-271010611 GCA_963556195.1 Sepiola atlantica | reverse complement strand
CTGTTAAAAACGGATGCAGCATTTTTTACAGTCGATCAGAAACAACAATGCGTCGACGATTCAATAATAGTTTTTTTCGTCAATATGTGACATGGGTGGAACTTAGATCAACCATATCGCTCTCATGTCAAATCTGCAGTTTCTGATAGAATGAGAAAAATTATATATATATATATATATATATATATATATATATATATAATAAAATTGAAAATATAAGCCATTAACAATGCAAGATTAATTTATTATTATTAATATTTTTTACTTTAATCTTATTAATTTCGGAATAAAATTTCATCATCAGAGGTGACCAGTATTGAGTCATTTTTTTTCTCATCAAAAAACAAGAATAAACACACTTATTTCTTTTGTTACTTGATAAACGTCTTTGGTGCGATGTCTTTTTTTTACGAACGTAACAATATTGTATAATGTATATTATTATTTAACACAGTACTATCAAACAAATCGATTTATCCAATTTTTTTTTCAATATTTGTGGCGAATAAAACCAATGAAGTTTATTTTTTAAACATTGAATAAAAAATATATTTCATAAGTTGGACAAAAATATCAATACATTTTCAATAAACGATCCATTTAATGTGTTAAAATTTCATACAAAATATCTAGCCTAGACCTCCCCCGAAAAATTAACTGGAGCAAGTTTTCCTATGTCGGGCAAAAACATTTATTAAAATTAAAAATTTGCATTAAAAAGGTCAAACCGTCTCTAACAAAAGCAAACTGTTTACAATTTTAATATTCGATAATAGATTTTTTAAGATAAAGAAAGATATTTAATCTACTTTCGGTTCTATAAAACAACAACAAATTAGTCAGAAAGTGTAATTATTTCCGTTTTTAAATTAAAATTTAAGATATTTCTTTAAATTTAATTAAGTTTAAACATCGGTTTAATTGCAGAATAGGAACCGCTGTTTTCTTTTTCGCTCATTTCGCTTGGTATTCGCCCAAATTTTGGATGAAACTAATTGTTGGTCTTAATTGTATTTTTGGTCCTGAAATAAAATTCTCATTTACTTTTTAAAGTGGTGAGAATCTATCTTTAATTCCAGGTTTTAATCGCTGGCGGAAATGTTAGTTTTTATTGTTTTGTTCCTTGGACTAAAGATATTTTTTCCTTGGACTAAAGATATTTTTTCTGCTTCAGCATTTTATTACACACACAAAAATAAAAAACTTTGAACATTCTATTTACAAAAGCAAGTTTTAAGGGAATTTAACGGATTTAAAAGAAAACATGAAAAGGTTGAAACATACTAGTCGTGAATTTAAGAATAACAAAATGTCGCCGAAAAGACGAGGGGTAAACATGTGGCATAAAAGTTCAATTTGATATATGCTAAAAAATAAATTAGAATTTTTTGTCAGGACAAAATGTACCATTTCACTCCAAAATCGATTTTATCGAAGATTTGGGTAAATACCGAGCGAAATGGGCGAGAGAATCCAACGGCCCCTATAGTACAATTGAACCTAATATTCTTTATTTATAAACACGAATTAAAAGAAAATATAGCTTATCTATTCAATCAGCAATAAACATTCTTGTCATAAAAACAAAAAAATGTTCAAATCTTTAGGAAAATAACTTCAAAGACATCTATAGACTCACTGGCGCATTTGAAGACATTTGTTGCCACATTGTCTCCTGCCTTCAGAAAACTGTCCCATAAAAAATGTAACATGTCGATGTGAAAATCTTCTCCCTTCCTCTTGTCTCTCTCTCTTTCTCATATACATTTACCAGAGATATAATTTAAAAAAATAACTCAGAGTTTAGCTGAGACTTTTTTCTTTTCCTTTTTATTGCTAAATAAAACACTAATGTTTAAAAAAAATCAAATAATTTTGGAGCAAGGAACGCGGGGCGATAAAAACGCGCTGTTTAGTCCGAAATGGAGTTGCTCCCGCTCCACTTCTGCTGAATATAAAATGAGCCCCCTTCTTCTTCGTTCCAGCAAAAAGGGGCGTGCTCCTGGAGCGCTCTCCTTTTTGGAGGGTTCCGTAAAGCCCTGTATATACATACATACATACATACATATATATATATATATATATATATATATATATATATATATATATATATATATATATATATATATATGAAGAATGGAATGAAATTAGAGAAGCAAAAGCCAAATCAAAATTCAATTCAATTGCTCAGAGCAAGGTATATTCCGCAAAAAGGCAATTTATTCAAGTTAAATTTTCCTTAAGCCAGGCAAAATCATATCATCAGAGGAAGTCGCTGGGATAGATAAGTTGGCAATGGCCAAGATTTAAAATTTGAAAAAGAAATAAAAGTTGTAGGGAAAGAAAACGCTGGGCAAAACTCTGCCCGAATGCAAGCAAATGTCCGATTGCTAAAAAGTCCGGTGTCGAAAAGTCCAGCGGAGAGAATAAGATGTAGATAGGTGGGTCATTAACGGCACAATAAATAATGAGAGAGGATTCAAAGTTAAAATCCAAGATGCCACAACTTCAGGTACGGCGAAAATAGAAAATCCAAAAGGGTAAAAAGTCCAATAAGAGGTACGTTCGTGGAAGCAGGTAGGCTCAGAGAAGATTGAGATGGAAAATATTCGCCATTAAAAATACTTCCTTGGCAGAGATAACAAGGGAAAGTGTTTTAAAGTGGGAAAAAAGGCAGCGAAAATGTTTAAAGCTAGCCCGTTGAGAAAGCCGGCTTGAAATGAAAAAGCAAAAACTAATATGCGACCAGTAGGCAGGGAAGGAACGGGTAAAGGGTGCGGGGGAGGAGAAAGGGACGGGTACGAGGGAGGAGAAAGAGAGCGGAAGCGGTGAAATAAGTGCGGTTAAAACTAAGAGTGTGAATGTGGGGGGTGAGTCGCATAAAGTTGAAATTGGATGTCAGCGCAGAATAGGATTCAACTAGAAAAGGGGAAGAAAGGAGTGGGGGTGAGTTAACGAAAGTTCGGAGAGGGAGTTAAAATAACAGAATATGTTTATGAACAGAGTTCGGGGTTTAGATGCTTAATCAGATGACCTTAGATATAAACAATGAGGCAAAATATATTTGAAGGGTAGAACTAGAAAAATGAATTAAAAATTAAAAAAGTAAAGATAAAAAATAAAGATAAAAATAGTATTAAAAGTAGAAATAAGACAATAAGCTCCTACTTAGTTGAGCTTTTTCCTCCTATTTGTGATATTTTCAACAAGGAATTCCTCCCGCTTTCGGCAAAAAATATACTCATTCCCTCAAATGAAACCTGAAAATTTAACTTGAATAAATTGCTTTTTTGCGGAATATACCTTGCTCTGAGCAATTGAATTGAATTTTGATCTGGCTTTTGCTTCTCTACTTCATATCTACCTGCTCTATCCTGGATATTGAGCTGTATACTCTTCACAATAGGTTTTACCTATCCTAAAAGTTGCTTTTAGTACACCTCTTTATATATATATATATATATATATATATACGCTCCTCTATGTGTATCCCAAAAATGTATAAACCTTTTCAATCCTTAAAACTCGTTCAATTTACTGACTTCAACTTGCAAACAAGATTGAGTGAAAAGTAAGAATACACATTTAAAAATACTGACAGTAAAATAAACCGAAATGTACAAAATTAACGTTTAATAAACGTAATGGCTACTTGGGGTAATTTAAAAGAATGTTTATTAAATGAATCCAAACATCAACTCTAACCCTAACCCGTTCTGCTCTATGTTTGTGTGTGTGTATTATAAATGTCTTTAAATTCATACAAACGTTTATGCAGAAGCACAAGCAGTTACGAGTTAAGGTTAGGATTAAATTATGAACATTCTAATATACCTCAAGTAGCCTTTACATTATTATTAAATTAATAAATTATTATTAAAAGATAATTTTAAATGTTTTTGTTCATTTTACTGTCATTATTTTTAAATATGTATTCTTACTCTTCCGTCTATCAAACGTTTATGCCGTAGCACAATAGTGCACAATGTGACTAGAGATTTTAATTTAACATAATATAACGGTAGAAAAAAAAGAAATATATACTAAATAAATATCAGAGGCACTTTTATTTTTCAGCCTCACTGTGACAAATTATACACCGATGAAGTCTCTTTAGTAATATTTATGATAGTTTAGAAATGGGTGGGCACAATTGTCGGTGAATAAAGTGTTTTTGTATGAAATATGGAATGGTCCTATGAAACGCGAATCAGAATTTTTCTGAGGTCAAGGATGCTCATTTTATATCCAGAACAATTGCCTCTACATTTTGGCCAAGTTTCAGAAAAATTGAATGGATGGATCAAACGTTATGGGAGGAAAGGGTCAGTTTTTGCCATTTTGGGGGCTTTTGACCCCCTGGGGGCGCGAACCAGATTTTTTCCAATGTCAGCGATACTAATTTTCTATTAGGAACAATTGTCTCCATATTTTGGCCAAGTTTCAGAGAAATTGAATGGATCGATTAAAAGTTATGGGGCAAAAAATGTCATTTTTTGCCATTTCGGGGCCTTTTAACCCCCTGGGGGGCTAATCAGATTTTTTTTTAAATCGGACAATGTCACTTTCTAACCTGACAAAAGTTACAACTTCATGCAAAATTTCAGGGAAATTCAATGGATGGTTGTGGAGAAAAATCCGGACGGACGGACGGACGGACGGACGGAAATGCCTCAAAACATAGGTCTCCCGATTTTATAAATCGGGGGACCAATAAACATTAGTTTATTACAGAATATACCTTGCATTGAACAATCGAAGTTTGAAATAAATCTCGACATTCGTACATGTTTACCACTCTTATTTCTTCTATCTTTATATATATATATATATATATATATATATATATATATATATATATATATATATATATATATATATATGTTGGTATAATTATTTCTTCCTTTATAACGGAGTCTATGTGTATATAATAGTATAACAATATATTTATGGCAATTAATATACACAGAACCGTCCTTATTTCATCCTTGCCATGAATATATTTTAATACTTCTCTATTCATGTATTCTGCACTGTTGAAGTAAATGCTGAAAATCTATACACAATCCATAATATTACATGTTACATAATATTACATGTGTATTTTAATGGGACAATAAACTATACGCTTATATATATATTATTGTTATGGTACTTGACCTATAGGGACTACTAGAACTCGTACACTCACCATAAATACTGGGAGGTTCAAGACAGACGTACAATTACTCGTGTTATCAGTTGTATTATACGTTTTTTAAATCACTTGTTTCTCTAAACTTCGAGTTCGTGTTTTCCTTTCCAGACCATTGAGAGAGCCACAACAACTGGTGACGAGGTACGTTAAGTGATTCTTCAGAACCTTAAGATGAACGCAACAACTGGCGACGAAGTATATTAAGGGTTTGTTTTAGAACCTTAAAAAAGATAAACGTGGAGAAATCCACGGCAAATTCACCTAACAACGTCCTAAACACTGGCTTTACCAGCGAACCAAAAAGAAAAATACGTAAAAGAGCAACTTATTTTTTCTCAAAGAAGAAAATTCAGTGATTTTTTATTGCTATTCCGGCACCGTGTTAATTTTTCACAAGAAGGGAATACATGGTATTTTCTTTTCTCTAAAAAAGAGAAAAGTACTGCCGCCAAAAGAAATGAATTATAAGCTTTTTTCTGTTCACTAAAGTGCTGACCTTTAATTCTACCATTACGTGAAGAGCGTACTGAAAAAAATGATTTTCTGGTTGAAGAAAAGAAGTTTTATACTCTTTTTCTCGTTTTACAACTAAGATTACGTTTAGCAGCGTAATATAAAAGAAAGAACTTCTAAAAGTCGTACTCTATAAAGACGCATTTTAAACATGGAAGATTTTAAAGTAAACACACAGACTCTTGAAATACCAAATATAACAAAAACTAGAAAAAAGCCGACGAAAGGCTACAAAAACTGAAGAAAGACAACTCAAAATGAAGAAGCACTTCAAAAGCTTCTACTAGTAAATAAAAAACTACTGGAACAACAACAAACATCCGACGAAACACCTCTAGAAAAATAGCCGAAGACAGACTTCTGGTAGAAAAAACGCTGACGAAAAAGTAATGGAACAAAAAAGCTGAACAAAAGATTGAAGTATTAATGTAAACAATGCTTTTTCGCAGAATGCGGTTTGGAGTGCAATTGACAATTTCATTTATTCTTCAGATGAGGATAAAACCGTTGCTTCATATTTCAGAATGTATGAGGATGTATACAAATTAGATTGTGAAAATTTGGCAGACTCTAAAAATGTTTGCCTACTACTCCGAAAATAAAGCACCACCGAACATACTATATTCGTAGACTATATTTTACCACGAAAAACTAGTGACTTGACTTTGTCTGAAGTGGTTTAAATTTTAACAGAATTATACAACCCAAATATTTCTGTTCAACAAACGGTGGAAGTGTTTGAATTTACTCAAAAAAGATGGCGAAGACTACGCAACTTTCGGGTCAGTTGTTAATAAACACTGTGACGATTTAAAAAAAATGTTAAACTCAGCACGGATACTTTAAATGTCGTGCATATACTTGTTTAAGGAAAAGACTTAGGATTCTAAACAAGTAAGAAAGTTAACCAAATGTAATATTACAGAAATTAGCCAAGACTGCCAGAGATTTGTAAGTATTAAACAAGATTCTAAAGATATTGAAGTGTCGGGCATTGCGCACATGAGAAAAGTACTCAGAAATCACATTACAACTCTCTTTCAAATACAATTCCAAACAAAAAGGTGGGATTATTTTCACGCTCCTACAAAATCAAGCCAGTTCAATAATGAAAAAAAACGTTGTGGAGCCTTTCATTGGGTAACAGCTTGCCCATACCATTTTTAAACCTGTCAAACATATAATAAAGTCGGGGTTCACATTGCAAAAATAAAAAAAGGAAATAAAACTCTGGTAAAATCCAGAGAAACGAACATGGCGGCAGAATCATACGAAAATATGTACAGGTTAAAATCCCGATATAAATGTATAATTAGAATTTGATTCTGGTTCAGACGTGTCGATTATCAACATCCATACATGGAGAAGGTTGGATTAAACCGACCATGCTAAGAACCAACACAATAGCCAGAACGGTGACCGGTGAAAAAATAAACTTTGACGCTGAAATTATTATCGACATTACTTTTAAACAGAACTACCAAAAAATTAAAAATGTTTATATTAAAAAAATACAAGCACTGTAGCGGTACAACTTATGGGGGTTACCAACCAACACTTTTGGCCAGAAAATAACAAATCTGACGACCGAGTCAGAAAAACGAAAGTAGGAATTTGTTTCAACCCTAAAAAATCGTATGAAATGGACTCAAAATGAATAGTCGGCAGAAATTAAAGAACATAATGACACAAAATTAACACCGAAATTAGCTAACACCAAACTGAAAGAAATAAAGTCAAATTTTTTGGATAACCACTTGATATGTAAAGAGAGTGAACTCATAGTTAAAGAGATGACATCGTTAACGCTGCAGCACAAAGAGGTTGGTGAAGAGCTACAGACTCTGAAAGATAAGGTGACTTGTGTTGAAGATGAATGTCGAAGCAAAGAAGACATTTTTTCCAATGTAAAAGATGTACTTCAAAATCAGAAGCCTAGAATTACAAAACTGGAACACATCAGGTCTTATGTTGATAGAATCATAGAGTTCACTCATAAGAAACACCTAAATCAAATGTGGGAAGTTTATGGTCCGAGGCTACCCCCAATCAGCCTCAGGACAGTGTCAAGCTAAAATAAGAATTGATACTGTGACTCCTGAGGATGGGTTGTTATGTGTTTTGCCTATACGGACTATTGAACTCTTCCACTCACAATAAATACTGGGAGAACATGCTTCTCGGTGCTGGAACCAACCCCAGCCCGTTTCTTTGGAGTATTTTGAAGACGTTTGAGGAGGAATACTATGGGCACCTCCTGCCATTAAATAATTCAAATATCACATTTTATTGAAATTAGATCCATAGTTATTAGGAATCAATTAAAAAAATTCCCTTTATAGAATAAAAATTATGTAATGAATTAGATTAAGCATTCTAGACATGATGTTTTTATCATTATATCTGGATTTTAATCTGTATGTATATATATATATATATATATATATATATATATATATATATATATATATATATATATATATAGTTTGATATATGTTTGATATATGTATATTTCTGCAGCATGTCGTTTATTAGACATATGTCGTTGAAGACCACGGAGTTCTCCCTATTTATAATCTCTCTGATCAGTTTCTCGACTCTGCGAGCGATCCGTCGCGAGACCGAAAGCGCTCGAGAAATGGCCCAAGACACAACATTAGGCGCCATGATCCATCAATTGATACCAGAAACCCGACGAATCGCTCGCAGAGTCGTGAAACTGAAAGATCATAAAGAGGAAGAACTCCGTGGTCTTCAATGACACATGTCTAATATATATATATATATATATATATATATATATATATATATATATATATATATATATATATATATATTATATATTAATGTTGTGAAATTATCATTTTATCTTGGGTCTTAGAGCAATAAAAGTATGCTCAATATAGGGGATAGAGCAAGGAATTAATTAATTTGTTTTCTAATTCAAAATTGTTCTGTAAAGTTTTCAAATTAATATTTATCAATGATTCGTAATTAATTATGTTTTCCCCCTTCTGATGATAAGATATATTTCTTTGAAAATCCATTGATTAAATGACTCTTTCATAATTTACTCTTTGTTAAAACATTTGATCATAATAAATGTGTAAAGTATATAACTTCACTTTTGTTTAATCATTTCATTCTTTCCTCCATAGACACAGAGAACCGAGAAACGGATAGTTGACGTCACTTTAATTACAACTTCAAATTGCAATCGATCTTTTAAATTTTTTTGAAATTGTAAAAGTGTTTGGTAAATATTTGATAATATAAATAACAAATGCTGACACAACGGGTCATTGGTAGTCTAATCAAAAATATAAAAATCTTACATGAGAATTTGTACTTACGGACACAATTCCTTTTTCGATTCGCAGAAGATTAGCTCCCAATTTAATTGCAATGATTCTCTCATACTGATCCTTGTCTCCTTTATTATAGATGTTTATTCTGAATTTTTCATTGGCGTTCGGTTTGCTTTCGGATAACGTGTACCCACACTGTCCGTCAAAACGAATAAATGCGCCATCGAATGTTTGATAATGATACTTCCCGTATGCTCTACACACACAAAATCCATCTGAAAATGAAAAGATCGAAATATTACATACTAGCGGGTTCCCGCTGCCCGGCGTTGCCCGGCAGTAATCTAAAAGAATGAATTCAACAGCCCACAGAACGCAAATAGGTCACATCTGGAATAGAAATAGAAAATGCCGCAGTTTCTAAAATATGTCTAAAATGTCTGTGTGTTCGAGTTTACACTAACCGTAAACTAAGCATAACCTATGGTTTAGTTCGGCATAAGGTGGTTGTCTCATGTTGTCGGTTCAAATTGTGTAGAAGCACTGTTTGTTTTGCTATGATCTGTTTCGGTTTTTGTCGGGAGGGTAAAAATGAAGAATAAGTGTTGTTTTTTAGTTGTGTTCGATAAGGACACATTTTGGTTCACTGTATTTAAAAAAATGTAAATGGAAAAGTATTTCTGCCTAATCTGAAATGAATGTTGTTTTTTAAGTTAATATGCTGTACGCTTGATCGTTTCTGTCCATGTAGACTGAAGCCATTTTCATTTCTGTGTTAATCAACTGATCGTGTTTATCAAGCGTGATTTTCGCCACAATCGAGGATGGTTGAAAAAATGAAAAATACTTACCGTTGAATTACTGTCGAATAAGTAACAAATTCGTTTATCGAAGTGTTATTTTGGTGTAAATCATTTATGTACGGTATCAGCGTTGAAGTCGCGGCCAGGATGAAATTTGTCTCATGCATATTTAATCTTGGCTATTTTTAAATTTCCTCAGCGGTGAAGGTGATCGCTTGTCCTCATGAAATAATCGCGAAACGGTGTATGAGGAGTGTAAGAGTTAATAATTTATAAAGAGAAATTAGCGTGCAACCCTCTCTTTGGAGCATTAAGTTAAGAGTTATTTATTTATATGGGATAAATAATAGGAATTAATTTTATAATGACTAAAATATACGTAACTTACTGAAAACACGGTTGGGATGAAGGTGGATAGGTACTGTTGATTTTCTATGCGTTTGAGGCATTAGTTTTATAGTCTATTCTAAACGGTTCGAGAGGGGAAAATCAACTCCACTTTATTTATATATATATATATACACATATATATATATATATATATATATATATATATATATATATATATATATATATGTGTGTATATATATATATAAGCTATATTTAGAAAGATTCTTCAAAAAATTACCTCATATACATTAATGATACTTTGTGTACAGTTTCCATTAAAACATTTGCATAAAATATATTTTTGATAGATTCAATGCCGGTTGACATATATGGATTCCATACCATTTCATGTAGAAGGAGCGCCGGCAGATTTTCGGGGCACGGCGCTCTCAATGATGTCGTTCGACGAGCACTAGACATCGCTAACTTCCTGTCGATCCTCGCACGGGTTGGCCTTGACAGAGGGGATGGTAAACGACCTGATTGCCTGACAGTTTCCCTTTGCAAACGGTAAGTCATTGATATGAGATGCGACTTGTGTCGACATTTTTGCGCCCACGTCAGTGATAGAATCAACAACAAACCCTGGGCATGCAGCAGCGTCAGCAGAGAGCCGCAAGCGGTCAAAACATTCCAATCTTCTCGACAGATTTGTATTTCAACCGATCGCTGTGGAGACGAGTGGAGTGATTGGCTCTGTTACAAGCGACTTCCTCGACAGCCTTGGTCTATTAATGACACGCAACACTTGAAGACAATCGCGAATTGTCTTGGCTTTACGAGCGTCTCTATCGTTATTATTCGTGGAAACACCTTGAGTCTGCTCTCGGCCTGCCAAGCCAGCCGGACATTCGAAGAAAACTGTGGACTGTGATAGAATTATATATAAGGAATCAGGATTTCTCGATACTAGACCACCCCTGACCCGTTGGGTCAGTTTGTTATATTAGCTATGGAATTCATGTATGAGGGTGACACTTGTGGCATAAAGAAAATAGGTTTTTTTTACATAACAGAAGCATTTCTATGAAAGTATATTAAAATGAAAAAAGAATATAGATAGATTTCTATGAGTCGTTCTGTTTATTATAATTGTTTTTTTTTTAAAACATATGATTCAAGTATTTGCTGTTTAAAAAACAACAAAAGGAAACACTATTTAATGTAATAGAAATGTGTGCATTTACCGATTCAGCTTTCTCGCGTACGTAACGAAAACAGAGGGAGTAGGAGTGGTGAAATCTATGAGGGGGAAAGTGGGAGGTGGTTTCGTTCACCGACCGCTAGTATGGCTGATATTAATAATGAGTGTTGTTTTTTTGTTTGTTTGTTTTTGTTTTTTAAAAGGGAGGAGTTTTTTTGAAACTGCGACAGACTTTACGAAGTCCTCCCGTTGAATTTTTTTAGCCGTGAAGAAAACAAAAAACTATTTGATGAAATTAAATGAAATTGTTTATATTAAAAGCGATATAAAAATTTCCAGAATGAAAAATTTCATGCGTTCGTTAATCATAATAGAGAATAACGGAATTGGAATAACAGATTGAAGACGATGCTATTTACGCATGCGCAACCGGATGTTGAAAACCGGAAAGCTGATTGCAAACATACAAGAACAATAGAGTTTTAGTATTATATAGATTAAACTAAACAATGTCCAAGTGACGAATAAGAAATGAATGGTGAATAAAGTGATTAAAAAAAATTGCAAATAAAAACAAACATCTACTCACTCGGTCATCATCCAACTGACATCTGCATTGCCCCTTATAT
The DNA here is from genome assembly GCA_963556195.1 of Sepiola atlantica. Lineage (NCBI taxonomy): Eukaryota > Metazoa > Mollusca > Cephalopoda > Sepiida > Sepiolidae > Sepiola > Sepiola atlantica. Next base: position 270,998,627 of record OY744515.1, on the reverse strand, counting down.
CCTCGACTAATCCTTTGCCTTAGAAAGTGCTGACTCATTAGTATAAAGCATATTTACACATATTATATATGTATAAAAAGTTAGTAACATTTGGTTGTTTTCAGTAATTGCCCTTTTGTTTGGATGGGGGGGGGGGTTATTACGCACTATTACAATAGTGACAGGTATGAACCCCTCACATCTCCTCACAACAATTCAATTCCTCATGTAGAATGAACCGTTTACAAAAGCTGTTGTGTTTTCTCATTAAATAACACGAAACAGATAAATATATAACACAAACAAATTACATAAAAATACTATAACTCGTCACACAACTGTTATTATAAGTAGTATGATTAGTAGAATTATTAGTAGTATGGTTAGTAGTATGGTAGTAGTGTGATTAGTAGTATTGTTATATAATGGGACGCATGTGATGATGGACGTACAGAGAGATCGCTTAACTTGCGCGATTTGTAACGGAGTCATCTCGTGCAACTTTGGTGCGATGTTTTTCTCACGATTCGCGGTGACAGTTGACGAGACCTCGGGTCAGGGTTTGGGTCGCACCTGTGCGTTGATCACGAGATTTCGTGACGTCACAGTTTTCCCGGTGAGAAAACTGCAGTGATTTTGGGAAGCCGACGAGTCAAGTCGCATTAGCCATGTAGCGATTAAATAAGATAGGGGAATTCAGATCCCCAAAAATGAGAGCCAGACGATGTCCCCCTCTTCCTTCCTTTGCAAGTGATTAAGTAATTAGAATTAACTAGCGTAAGCTTCTCTCTCTGTTTCAACGAAAATGAAAATAAATGGCTCGGAACTACAGGAGAAGACTTGTTATATTTTGTTATGTGTAGATTGATTTCAGTTGCAGAAAGAAACCGCCGGCACGAAATTGTGACAACGACAAAGCGTCTGCAGTGAGTGCATACATTGAAAGCAGAAAGAGAAAAACAGCAAGAAGAAAGGGAAATATAATTCTCGAATTGGGTTTACTGCTGTGTCAGCCGAAAGGGAGAGATTGAAGCTGGGACCGAATGGCAAGACCACTCGACGTCACCCGGATCGAGACACGACATATAGTCCCGTTAGCAAGCGATGCCGTTCGCTGGATCAACAAAGAAGCTGTTGTACTACGCCAGATTCCGACATACGAATTATTATTAATAACCGAATATTCAACAGTATGATTAGTAGTATGATTAGTAGTATGACTAGTAGTGTGATTAGTAGTGTTATTAGTAGTATGATTAGTAGTGTTATTAGTAGTGTTATTAGTAGTGTGATTAGTAGTATGACTAGTAGTGTGATTAGTAGTGTGATTAGTAGTATGACTAGTAGTATGATTAGTAGTGTGATTAGTAGTGTTATTAGTAGTATGACTAGTAGTGTGATTAGTAGTATTATTAGTAGTATAATTAGTATACAACTTATGTAAAAATGGGTGCTTCATGTATTACAGGTAAAGAGAAAGAGAGAGATGCTTTGGCGCCATCCATTGTCTTAGTCAGAAGACCAGCTCAATCACTGAGAGTCTTTGAAGCTTCCATGTGTTCGTACGTCTGCGCTTGACTCATAGACGAAGGAGTGCAAGCCTACCTCCCTATTAAGCAATTGTAAGTTTGAAAATCAGATATTATGACTATTATTTCATTTGTAACTGTATAAGAAGCAATTAAAAAATTTTATAAGTAATCACAAAATATAATAAATCAGAGAAGGTAACGTTTACTCGTTGAAAATATAAAATATGTTTTTCTTCTAATTTAAGAATGTTGAAAGAAGTAAGCAGTATAATATATAGGGTCTGGTATAATGTATTTTCTCATAAGTTTCGAATGAGGAAAAACGTAAAAATATGAAATGTAAAAATACATTTAAAATATGAAAATAATTTCATAGACTTTTATTAAAATGTATAGAAATTAATGCTTACCATCTTCGCCTGCATATGCATAAGCAACCATCAACGCGAGAACTGCAAAATAGAATGTTTAAAAATTTATTACATATGCATGAGCAACAATCAACGCGAGAACTGTAAAATAGAATGTTTTAAAATTTATTACATATGTATAAGCAACAATCAACGCGAGAACTGTAAAAAAGAATGTTTTAAAATTTATTACATATGCATAAGCAACAATCAACGCGATAACTGCAAAATAGAATGTTTTTAAATTTATTGCATATGCATAAGCAACAATCAACGCGAAAACTGTAAAAAAGAATGTTTTTTGAATTTATTACATATGCATAAGCAACAATCAACGCGAGAACTGTAAAAAAGAATATTTTAAAATGTATTACATATACATAAGCAACAATCAACGCGAGAACTGTAAAAAAGAATGTTTACAAATTTATTACATATGCATAAGCAACAATCAACGCGAGAACTGTAAAAAAGAATGTTTTAAAATTTATTACATATGCATAAGCAACAATCAACGCGATAACTGCAAAATAGAATGTTTTTAAATTTATTGCATATGCATAAGCAACAAATAACGCGAGAACTGTAAAAAAGAATGTTTTTTTAAATTTATTACATATGCATAAGCAACAATCAACGCGAAAACTGTAAAAAGGATGTTTTAAACTTTACATATGCAGAACAAAATAGTTTAAAAAATAAAATAACCATACTGTAAATGTGTGCGAGTTATTTCCCTTTTCTTGTTTGGTTCATATTTATCTCCCTTTGCTTGTTTAGGTTGTTTTTATCTCCCTTTGCTTGTTCGGTTTGTATTTATCTACAAAAACGAACATTTGTTACTGGGAGAGAAAAAATGGATAATCCGACCAGGGAAATTAAAATTGAATAAATCCTTGCCATAACGATTTTTCTTTGAATTATCATCAGTTCGCTGTGCTTGATCTAAATAATAATCATTCTTTTGTGACAAGGGAACTGAGGTAATGTGATATCAGTTTGGCAGGTTACACAAGGCTGCCTACAACATGTGACGTCATGTCTTTTTTGATGCAGGCACCCTCATGTAACCTGCCAAACTGATATCACATTACCTCAGTTCCCTTGTCACAAAGGAATGACTATTATTTAGATCAAGCACAGCGAACTGATTATAGTTCACAGAAAGATCGTTATGGCAACGCTTTTTGTATGAATCAATTTCGACGAAATATTAGTGCATGTTGAGTTCCATGGAAAGAAAGAAGATCAGTCGCTACATTCCTATAAACAAAATCTAAGCATGGCATTCAACAACATGTGATGGTGCTGTATTCTTATCATGCTTTTATCCTGAGCGTCAATGATAACGACAAAGAATTACAGACTCTTTCCGAGTTGCAAAAACACATAGAATACGTCAGATACACGTGTGATGAGGAACCAGTGAGACCTCCAGTTGGAATTCTTATGCTGCACAATGAGTTGCAAAGAATTCACCACAGAAATTAGGAATGTGCCATTTCTGTAAATCTGATGAATCGATGATTTGACCAATCCGTAAATTTTGTTTTTAAGAATTGATTGAACAATTCCAATAGTGAATATGCCCCTATGATGGGTTGATGAATGTAACTGTGACATTTTATATCGACTTTTGCGTTAAGAAAAGTAAATAAGTTCAGCATAGAAGCCAATAAGTAAAAGAGTTTCTACCCTAAAAAGACTATATTGTTATTCGAATAATCGGCTCGGTCAAGAAATTAAAGAATCCAAATATATGTTCCTTGAGAGTTCCAAGTTATATGATTAGGAACCAGTGAGACTCCATTTTAGGCCCACCGTTAAGTCTAGAGAGACTATTGATACCCCTATAAAAGGCTGGCTGCGCGTGTAATTATGAAGCAAGGGTTGTGCAATCCCTAACAACACCTCTCCTGAGTCGGCACTGCTTGATTCTAATGGCAAGCAGTTCAAGACGACTGGAAACAATGCCGAGATAAACAGAGAGCACATACAGCACCTGGTAGTCCCAAATGGTCACCCATTTAATACTGGCCAGGCTCGACGTCGCTTAACTTCGGTGATCTAACGGGAACCGGTGTGTCAACGTGATTGTACCGTTTAGAATGACTGTATTAGTATGTTCACACTCAATGCTTCAACACTTGAAGGTTCCTTTTCTATAAAGCTTTTCTTTACTATTCCCTATAAATTCGTTATTTCTCTTTGAATGCCAAATCATTAATTTTCTACGACATTTAAACGATGGAGTAGACTGCCATGATAAAGTATGCACAAGATTCAAGGTAACTCACAAAGAATTGGATCGTTTTGATCCGTACAAATATTTATTTATAAAAGACGGACATGTTTAGTTACGGATGGCGAAACTTCATTGTATATATGTGTCCCCGTTTTATATTAATAAACCAGCTATGCAAAATGGAATATCGACATACACTATAGAATATAGATTCAAACAAATGTCAATAAGACCAACGATCAAAAAACACGTTAGATGAAAACACAGAAGGAATGTGAATAAAAAGCCAACAGAAGAAGAAACGAAGATCAAACCGGTGTGAAAAAGAACGAGTGAAAAAGACTCGGCTTCAGTATTATTGGTTTGGAAAGGAAGCTGATCAAACCGACATGGTTGTTTGGTTCCAGCGTAACTTAACAATTATCTGATTTCAATAAATTAATCACATTTTATTTGTTGACGTATAAAAGTTGGTAGACGAGAATATTTACCGATATGTTAAATTCTAACTGATTAAAGACATGCATCTCTTTCTTTATAAAGGGTTAGGGTTGGGGTTAGGGTCTTTCTTTATAAAGTGGTGTATGTTTATATGTGTATGTATTTGTATGTACGGGATTGACTCCTAAACTACTTAACCGATCATTATGAGATTTTGGAAAACATCTGCTAGGCGTAAGGGATATATTTAGTTTAATTTAGTTTTATACAAATGGGGGAAAGAAGATGGAAGCCCTTCGTGAAAATTCAAATACTTCCAATTTTTGTGAAACTAAAAAATAAGTAATTAGATATCAAGTAATTAATATTCTACTAATTTCAGTTTATTTTTAATAGTTTAAAAATGATTTAGGGTTAGTTTATGCATGATGTAGAAACAACATTCCATTTGAAATTCAAATATATCAGATTATAAATTGAATTTAATCTCTAATCCTGAGAGGCCAATTAAGCAAAATGTAATTGTTTTTATTTAAGACCTTTTAGACTTAAGCCTAAAATTTAATCATTTGTTAACGTATAAAACTTAATAGACGAAAAACCTTCAATGAAATGTCTAATATTTACTCATGAAAGAAACATTAATTATAAATGTATTTTTGAAGAAACTTTTGTAAAATGCAATTACAATTTATAGCATCACAAAATAATATAAATAAAAATGTCTTACCACAGAGTTTCAACATGGCTGTATTCTTTGGGTCACCGATTCTGAATAAATAACCCCTATGAGCGTATTCCTTTTATACCTGTCAGTTCTCATCTGGAATTGATCGCCGTTTCCGGATAGCTGCATAATATCGAACATCGTGTAATTAAGATTTTCAGATTATTATTGTAATTAGTGTCAGCTGTCATCATTTTAATTATATTTCCCTTAAATTCTGCGCAGGTGATTTCGATTTTAATATCGAATTAATTTATGCACGCTATACTTGTTTATCCTATTCTGTTGACACTGTTATTAATTACTTTAAGTTTTAAGACAATTTCTATTAAATGAATTTGTGTTAAATCTCGCCATTATATTTTTCTATATTATATCTAGTTAAAAACAAGCATCATTTATTTGAACTCTTTAAATAATTTTGTTTGCATGAAATGTGTGAATCAGACACAAATAGCGAGAATCACTGCATAAAACAATGTAAAAAATCCGACGGAATTGAGATAACATTTATATATATATATATATATATATATATATATATATATATATATATATATATATATTATATACAAGGCTTTACTGAGCCCTTCAAAAAGGAGCGGGCTCCAGGAGTACACTCCTTTTTGCTGGAGCAAAGGAGAGGAGGGCTCATTTTATATTCAGCGGGAGTGGAGCTAAAACAACTCCATTTGGGACTAAAGATCGGTGGTTTTATCGCTCCGCGCTCCTCGTTCCAAAATTATTTGATTTGTTTTGTTTAAACATTAGTTTTTTTATTCAGCAATAAAAAGGAGAAAATTTTTTTTTTAAATTATATCTCTGGTAAATGTATATGAGAGAGAGAGAGAGAGAGAAGGGAGAGAGAGAGAGGGATAGGAAGAAAGAAAGAGGGATAAAGAACATTTATATATATATATATTTATACCTCCAGTCACTTCATTAGAAATAAGAATGCTTAAACAAGGTGGAGATCAAAATAAAATATTTAGACAAATAAATAAGGCAATAACACGCTATCCTGACGCTTTTAAATTATATGAAATAAATCAAAAGAAATTGATAAAAGAAATCAAAAACTCTACTATAAAAATGTATAACATATGTAAATAGTCTATGATGAAATAAATAAATAAATAAATGTATATATATATGTATATATGAAATATTTTTATAAATATATATTTTTAATTTTAAAACATTTGTAGACAAAGAAAATAACCAAGAGGAAAAAAGGGGGGTTATTATAATGGAATCATCTAACTCTATAAAATAGATGTTCTGTAAAATAGTAAATACTCACTTTGAAAGGAACAACACAGGTAAGGAGAAACTATATTTAATAACGTTAGAAAATAAATCTGGAGGCAAAACTAAATCAAATATTTGAAAACTTTTTAATTATAAAATAATTATTAAATAGGGAGGTGGTGTCTGATCAACACTGCTGGGATGCCATGATAAAGAAATACCGTTTTGTTTTTAAAATCCCGAACCAGTTTTCATGGTAAACAACTGACGATCCCTTATATATAAAAACATATATAAAAATATATTTATATTAGAGTAAATTCTTGGAAGTTAACTAATGCAGTAGATTGATTGACTTACTAGACCAAAATCTTTCAACGAAAAAAATTTTTTTTTTGTTCCCAGTCTTGAAGGTTGAAAAAACTTCCGAGACTATATATATATATACATATATATATATATATATATATATATATATATATATATATATATATATATATATATAGTATTTGTTTTTGTTTATTATCTATGTACGTATACGTTTTGCCCTCTTTTTAATCGGGACTCATAGCATAGAGATATAACTATTCACTACTGGTCGCCTGATTCGAAGCCCCGGGCTACGAGTATTTTATAAATCAAATCCCAACACCTAAAACCATTCGGCTGGATAGCTAAATAAACAGTGATTATTTTAACACTTATTTCGGCGGCTTGACGTCATAAAAGCGTTTAACTTAATAAAAGGAACGATGCATTTCTTGCTAACGTCGTTATGCTGTGTTAATACTACACTTACAGTGCCCATCTAGAGGGTTTTCTAGGGGCTACAAAAAATAATAATAATGATGATAATGATAATGATAATGATAATAATAATGATGATGATGATGATGGTAATGATAATGGTAATGATAATGATAATAATAATAATAATAATAATGATAATGATGATGATGATAATAATAATAAAATTAAAATGTAAATAATACAAATAATAATAATAATAATAATAAAAATAATAATAAAAATAATGATAATAATAGTAATAATAATAAACACATGGAAGCACAAGACAACAGAACCGGTGAAAATACAACCGCGAGAGAGAGGCGCAAGCATAGGCTGACACCACGAAAATTATGGACAGAGGGCCGAGGAGGGAAAGCGCAAACCAGACCTCCACTGGAAGAGCGCAGACAGCTCTGGGACTGTGGGGAGGCTTGTTGCCACCCGAGCCCCAGAGGAGACCAATGGCCCTTATCATCGTGAAATCGGTGGTAGGTGGCTGTTGCGATACCGCAAGGTCATCAGCGGTGATGAACGAAAAGAGGTGGAGCATACTGGAAGTCTGAGGAGACTTGTTGTCACTGAGACTCCAGGGAATACCACAGGTTGTTGGCAGTGGGTGATCACTGACGATGACCAGTGTGATAACTCCTAGTGAGTAAATAATAATAATAATAATAATAATAAAAATAATAAAAATAATAATAATAATAAAATTAAAATTAAAATAATAATAATACAAATAATAATGATAATAATAATAATAATAATAATAATAATAATAATAATAAAAAATAATGATAATAATAATAATAATAATAACGGAATTGAGATACCATTTCCGTTCTTAAGAGAATTTGATATTTCAAAAATTAAAAAAACATATTTGAAAAACATCATTGAATTAAATGTACTTATTGTAATATTTTATTTTTGAAATTCTGAACAATGTAATTTTAATTGTCAGTCTGTCTCAATTAAATTTAGTACTATTCAGAGCGTTAACAGATATTAATATATATATACATCTATATATATATATATATATATATATATATATATATATATATATATATATATATATATATATATATATATGTGTGTGTGTGTGTAAAATAAAAATGGAATAAAGGATAAGCAAATCAACAACTAGCAAAAATAAACTCAAAAACACATATTGAATAGTTCTACCAAAATATTTCAATTGTTAGGACAATCATCATCGGTTGGCAGCAGAACTTTAATTAAAAACAGAAAAGTTTCAAATTTGTACAAAGAACGCAATTTGGAAAAAATATAGTCACGTATAATAAACAGTAGACAGGGAGAAATAAAGAAAGAAATGTGAAAAAAGAAAGAAATGTGAAAAAAGAAAGAAAGAATAAATCAGCAGTTAGCTTTGGTTTAGCATGTAAAAGCCAATCGGAACGCTGTAAGTTAATTAAAGTGGGGAAGGAAGATAAGTAGTAATTTAAAATGAATATATATATATATATATATATATATATATATATATATATATATATATATATATGTGTGGTTATGTGTGTGTACTTGTGTATCTATTAATTTGTGCACACGTGTGTATTTTGTATAAAGATCAGATGTTTATGGTTGAATATGTTTGTAAATAGATTAAAGCTTTGAAGTGTTAAATAGAGAAGAAAGGAATCCAGGCTAAGTGGGTAATACAAAAAGAAAAGAATTTGAAGGCAGATAATAAAAATGATTTAAAAAATTAGAAACTAATTGAAAGAGTTTACAAGTAAAGAATGTAACCCGATACTAAATTATAAAAAATGTATTATCCCCCAAAAGATTTATTTAAAGGGAAAGTTTTCCAAATTCATCTTACTTTTCTGTTTTCTTTGGTCTGAAGAGGTTGACTCTCTGTGAAGAGTACAATTGAAACATGTATGCACATATGTAACCAATATTGTTTGTATAAATAAAAATGTATACTTAAGAACAGCTCTACTTGTTATTGAGTACCTTTTATAAACACTGGAGTTTCAACGGATTTACATCCACAGAAACTAATACAATACGTGTACTATATATATATATATATATATATATATATATGTATATATATATATATACTATTCATAAGATATATATGTATATATATATATATATATACTATTCATAAGATATATATGTATATATATATATATATATACTATTCATAAGATATATATGTATATATATATATACTATTCATAAGATATATATGTATATACATATATATACTATTCATAAGATATATATGTATATATATATACTATTCATAAGATATATATGTATATATATATATACTATTCATAAGATATATATGTATATATATATATACTATTTATAAGATATATATGTATATATATATACTATTCATAAGATATATATGTATATATATATATACTATTCATAAGATATATATGTATATATATATATATATATATATATATACAGATCTTAACATATACACACATATATATACACTATTCATAGTGTATACAGATATTAATATTGTTGAATTAGTTTCGTACTTATTACATAATTCCCGCCAAAACCATCTATAATACTAACCCATGGTCTGTACCTGATTATCCTCATTCCCCTGAAGATGGACCCGGATAGATCTGAAATTAATTTTGACACAAATCAAAACTATGGCAAATCCATCAGCCAATTCCCCTCCGAAACTAAGATCCTGATACGGACTATTGAAACGATCTACCAAAGGATATCCAGACATAAGTTGTCTCTTATATTCAACAATGCTTGCCTGCAAGAGAAGATGCTGCCAAGATTTACATAGATATGAATATATATATATATATATATATATATATGTATATATATATAATAAAGATCGCATATGACTCTTGAAAAAGTCGCCCATTCATGGAACTGAGATGTTTTAAAACCTTGAAAACAAGAAGAAAAAAATAAGCCCTTAGTTTAAATATCTTCAGGCAAAGATAGCAGGCGCCGTGAGCATCCAGTGGAGAAGGAGGCAGAAGAGAGGCTGAGGCGATCCTTCCTGGCTGGTGCCAGGGTACCGTCTACTCATCGTCTACAATATATTAAGGGAGCTCAAGTAGTCCCTTATGGAACTCATGATATCAATGCACCCTGCGAGCTGATTGGCCAAACCAGCTCACAGAGACACTGATACGCAATACAAAGCAAATCTAATTCATGACTGCTACAATACAGGGTGACCCCCCAAAAACCGGCCCCAACTCTAATTAGGCCCCATTTCTTCGGGTTTCGTCCGAATGAAATGAACTTTTGGTCATAACTAGTTTATAATATTCAAAACATCACATCAAAACATTAGGGTCTTTGGCCTTTTTTTCTCCGTTCTACAGCATGTGTTCTAGATGGCCTCCATTTAGCTCCGTGCATTTCTTGGGGCGCAGACGAAGTTGTCCATGACGTTCTTACAGACTGAATTGGGAATGGCTCTCATCTCCTCTCTGATGGCTTCCTGGAGTTCCGTGATGGTTCTGGGTTTCCCTTCGTACACTCTGTCATTAGGATAGCCCCAAAGGAACAAATCTGGGGGGGCTTAGGTCCGAGCTATGGAGTGGCCACTCAAAATTAGTCTTTAGACTGATCACTCGACCTCCGAAGTTCTCGGGACAGGTTTGAGGTCTGAGAACTAGCTCCGTCTTGCTGGAACTAGAACTTGCTCATGAGCGACGGGTAGAGGGTATGAAGATCACTCTTGAAGGTTTTGAGGACCTCCACATACCGCTCCTTGGTGACTGTCACTGCTGCGACAGATTCTTCGATGAAGATTGGTCCGATGATGCCTCTGACCGAGATTGCAGCCCACACCGTGCACTTAGGAGAGTGCAGGGGATTGGTGGCTACTTCATTGGGTATGGAGGACCCCCAGAAGACATTTGTCTTGGAGTTCGCCTTTCCGTCTAGATGGAAGTGGGCTTCATCTGAGGTCAAATAAAGACGACGTATCAAACAGAATATAATAATATAGATATAGTTATTTCGTAAAGTACGGCTTGGTGAAGCTATATAAAAATACAAGGGCCGTAATTCTCTTGATTATGAAGATGACAACTCAGCCAGACGTTATGAACAGTAGTTTAGAATAATACTGTCATTTTTATTTGCTAGTAATGTGTTTGAGATGAAGAAACAAAGTTATAAATTCTAACTCTCTAGTTCTTAAAAACTTTGTCATCTATCTATCAATCTATCTATCTATCTATCTATCTATCTATCTATCAATCTATCTCTCTCTATATATGTGTGTGTGTGTGTGTACGTATATATCTGTGTATACGTATATATGTGTGTGTATATATACATATATATATATGTGTGTGTACGTATATATATATATATATGTGTGTGTACGTATATATATATATATATATATATGTTTGCGTGTGTGTGTACGTATATATATTTGTGTGTTCGTATGTATATATATATACATATATATGTGTGTGTGTGCGTACGTATGTATATATATATGTGCGTATGTATATATGTGTGTACGTATATATATATATATATATATATATATATATATGTGTGCGTGTGTGTGCGTACGTATATATATATGTGTTCGTATGTATATATATATATGTGTGTATCTATCTATCTCTCTCTATATATATATTGTGTGTACGTATATGTGTGTGTACGTATATATATGTGTGTGTACGTATATATATATATATGTGTATTCGTATGTATATATATATGTGTACGTATGTATATATATGTGTGTGTACGTGTGTACGTGTATATATGTGTGTGTACGTATATATATATGTGTGTGTGCATACGTATATATATATATGTGTGTGTTCGTATGTATATATATATATATATATATATATATATACATATATATGTGTGTGTGTGTGTGGGTGTGTGTGTGTGTGTGTGTGTGTAAAGAATTGTATGTTAAATTTCAAAGACCAAGTCTTTATTCATATTACTAGCAAATATATACTCCCTCCGGTCGCATATTTTTGCTAGGCTGCCGCATCAGAAATGAAGGCTCACGCGTAAGCCAATGGAGCCCCAGTCATATTTCTGTGGTGGCTAGACATTGATTTTCTGTGTTTATGACCAAGAATATTTTGATCAGAAATCATTAAACACATCGGAATAATCTTTTCAAAAATGACAATAGCTGCTAATAAAGAAATACTGGTTAATTTAAATTGTTCTATTTTTAAAAAGTGTTCCTTATGAAATTGAGACTTTTATGATACACAGGTGTAATATTAAAACCATCCACACTTGCTGTGTCAACTTGAAATACTTAGGAAAAACAAATAAAGACGAGTTATAAGAAACTTACGGCATATCGACACTTTTCAATTCTTTAATGTTGAAACGCAATATCTCTAGTAAACAATTCATTGTAAACGCTCAATGTAAAGTCATATGACATGGGGAAGTGTTAGATTTTTTTTTAAAACGGTAATTTCCACGTAAAAGTTAGAATAAGTAGATAGATGAATTTTCCATTAGACATTAGATTAGAAATTAAATTTAAGTGACGTCACGAATAGAAATTGACGATACAGGAACTCTGGTACTATCATCGATTTATTTACACTCTTGTGGATAAAACCTAAAATGATATTACTTTTTGTAGTTGTTATTTCTCATATATATTGATCGCATTGTCAGATTGCTGTGAAAAGTCGAACATCATGTAATTAAGAATTTCATGTAATTATTGTAATTAGCGTCAGTGGGAATTCATATTCTTTATAGTTCCCTTATATTCTACACAGATGTTTTCGATTTCAATAATACATGCTATGCTTGGTTATTTAATGTTTATTAACACTCTTAGTAATTGTATTCAATTTTAATGCAATTCCTGTTAAATGGAATGTGTTAAATATCGGCATTCCATTTTCCCATATTATATCAAGTTAAAAGCAATCATCTGGAGATTTTTGGGTTAGGATTATGGTCAGGGTTAGAGTTAGGGTTGAAGTTACGGTTAGGATTAGGGTTAGGGTTAAGGTGAAGGTGATGGTTAGGGTTAGAAGTAGGGTTGAAATGATTTTGTTTGCATGAAATGTATGAATTCACCCCTTTTCTATTCTTTAATGTTAAAACGCCATGTCTCTTGTAAACAATTAATTGTATATGCTAAATGTATAGTAATATGATCTGAGGAAGTGTTAGATGACAAAAAACGGTAATTTCTATGTAGAAGTTAGAGTAAGTAGATAGATAAATATTCCATTAGAAATTAGATTAAAAATTATATTATAGTGACATCACGAGTAGAAATAGACGATTCAGAAAAGCCGGGAGTATCATCAATTTATTCGTATTCCTGTGAAATAAATCTAAAATGAGATTACATTCGTAGATTTTATGTAGATTCTCTAACCTTTGTTTCTATAGAAAACACACGGCGTGACGTCACGAATAGAAATGGACGCTACAGAAAAGCCGGGAGTATCTTCGATGTATTCGTATTCCTATGAATAGAATCTAAGATGATATTAGTTTTTATAATTGTCATTTCTCACATATACTGATCGTATTTTCAGATGGCTGTGAAATAATAACAACCATGTAATTAAGAATTTCAAGTTATTATCGTAATTAGTGTCAGTAAGTATTAATTTTCCTTATATTTTCCTTATATTCTACAAAGGTGTTTTCGCTTTTAATATTGCCTTGATAAAAATAGTCCAATTATACATGTTATGCTTGGTTATTTTATGTTTATTGACACTCCTAATAATTGTATTCAATGTTAATGCAATTCCTGTTAAATGTGTCAAATCCCGGCATTATATTTTCCCATATTATATCTAGTTAAAAACAACCCTCATTTTTCTGGAGATTATTGAAATGATTTCGTTTGCATAAAAAGTGTGAATTCAAATTCTTAAACAAATTTTTTATTTCAATAATAAAAATTATGTTTCAAAAACTCCATTAAAAAAGCAAATTTACTTATTATAATAGATTTAACTCTCCGAAAGATTGTATACTGGAGGTTGAAGGTTCAATCCCCAGTACGGGCGATATTAATAATACAAAAGCTATGTAGAAATCTCGACGGAATTTAAAGAAAGATTTCCAATTCTTAGAAATAATTTTATATTTGAATAATTCAAATAAAAATTTAAAAATTATCATTAAAGAATAAAATGTATTTATTGCAATATTTTATTCTATGAAATTCCGAACGTCATTTGTAATTGTCAGGCCATCTTTCACAACTCCAGTACTATTCATAGCGTAAGAAGATATTAACATCTCACGTAATTCGTCAAGAACTCGCCCATTGAAATTGAGATGTTTTAATATAAACCCGTTTATAAAAAGGAGTCTATCCACTGTTACTAAATCGAATGTGATTTTTTAAATTCTGCAATCCTGTAGGCATATAACCTAAGAAATTAACACATGGAAAATATTAAAATACCCCAGCCTTAAATCTTCAATTAGTTCTTGTCGATCTGAAAAGGTAATTAATAATATTAACTGCTGATTTTATTAAAATGGAAATAAAAATTAAAAGACACTAAATCATAAATATTCTGAGATATGAGTAACTTCGAATGACTGTACTAACCCTACCCCTAACCCTCTCACCCTAACCCGAACCCTCTCACCCTAACCCTAACCCTAACCTTCTCTCCCTACCCCTAACCCTACCCCTAACCCTCTCACCCTAACCCGAACCCTCTCACCCTAACCCTAACCCTAACCTTCTCTCCCTACCCCTAACCCTACCCCTAACCCTCTCACCCTAACCCGACTCCTCTCACCCTAACCCTAACCCTAACCTTCTCTCACTAACCCTAACCCTACCCCTAACCCTCTCACCCTAACCCGAACCCTCTCACCCTAACCCTAACCCTCTCTCCCTAACCCTAACCCTCTCTCCCTTAACCTAACCCTAACCCTCTCTCCCTTACCCTAACCCTAACCCGAACCCTCTCACCCTAACCCTAACCCTCTCACCCTAACCCTCTCACCCTAATCCCAACCCTAACTCTCTCATCCTAATCCCACCCCTAACCCTCTGAAAACATAAATCGGGGGACCAAAAAACAAACAAATAAAGCTGATTGATAACAAACTTAAGCAAAATATTATATTATAGATATATTTGTTTTGTAAAGTATAATAAATTCGTAATGTCCCATCTCGATTAGCTATATAAAATATAAGGGCCGTAATTCTATAGATAATCATTATAACAACTCAGCCAGCCTTCAGGAGTATTTCAGTGAGTAGTTTGAAATAATAGGAAGCCATTTTCTTTGCCCGAAATATGTTTCTCAATCCCTTTGGTGAAATCTTTTTAAGCTGCAACCCGTCCTATGTTTGGGCAATCTAGAAATTCTTCTTGCACAACTAAAAATAATAAATTCCTTTACTTCCATCATCATCATCATCATCATCATCATCATCATCATCATCATCATCATCATCATCATCATCATCATATTATTATTATTATTATTATTATTATTATTATTATTATTATTATTATTATTATTATTATTATTAGTATTATTATTATTATTATTATTATTATTATTATTATTATTATTATTGTTGTTGTTGTTGTTATTATTATTATTATTATTATTATTATTATTATTATTATTATTATTATTATTATTATTATAGTAGTAGTAGTAGTAGTAGTAGTACTCCTCACTAGGACTTATCACACAAGCCTTCGTCAGTGGTGTTCCCTGAAGTCTGAGCGACAAGCCTCCACAGGTTTTCAGTACTCTCCACCTCTCTTCGATAACATCCGCAAATGACCTTGCGGTATCGCAACAACAGCTTACCATTGATTTTTCGCTGGTAAAAACCATTGGTCTTCTCTGAGATTTGGTTGGCAATAAGCCTCCCCAAGGTCCCAGCATTCCCCGCACACTTCCAGTGGATGTCTGGTTTGTGCTGTCTCTCCTCGGTCTTCTCATCCTACTTGACCCTCTACAAATATGTTGTGTGGTGTCAGCCTAGGCCGGCACCATTTTCTTTTCGTTTTTTTACTTTATATATATATATATATATATATATATATATATATATATATATATATATATATATATATATATATATATATATATATATATATATATATATATATATATGTATATATATATATATATATGTATATATATATATGTGTATATATATATGTATATATGTATATATATATATATATATATATATATATATATATATATGTGTGTGTGTATATATATATAGTATGAATTTTTATTTATACAAACATTATTGGTTACATATGTGCATGCATGTCTCGGTTGTACTCTTCACAGAGAGTCAACCTCTTCTGTCTTCTTTGGTCTGAAGAGGTTGACTCTCTGTGAAGAGTACAACCGAAACATGTATGCACGTATGTAACCAATAATGTTTGTATAAATAAAAATGTATACTATATATATATATATATATATATATATATATATATATATATATAGTATACATTTTTATTTATACAAACATTATTATGAAACATATTTATGAAAAAATACCCTTGGTCAAAGTTAGTGTTAGTGTTAGTGTTAGGGTTTGGTTAAAGTTAGTGTTAGTGTTAGAGTTAAGGTTAGAGGTTAGGGTTAGGGTTTGGTTACAGTTAGTGTAAGTGTTAGGGTTACGGTTATGGTTAGGGTTGGGGTAGGTTAAACTTAGTGTTAGTGTTAGGATTAGGGTAAGAGTCAGGGTTAGTGATTAGGTTAGTGTTTTTTTAAAGTTAGGGTAAGGGTTAGGGTTAGATTACAAAAAGACGGTAATTTCCACGGTTAAGATTAAGTAGAACGATAAATTTGCCATTAGACACTAGATTAGAAATTTAAATGTAAGTGACGTCACGAATAGAATATAATTAATTGAAATTATTTAACAAAAATAAATCGATGAGACAGAAAAGCTTAGATTTTGATTGATGTGTTTGTCTTTCTGTGGATGAAACCTAAAGGGTTACTTCTTTTAATAATTTCAAGGTCTCATATATATTAATCGCATTTTCTAATGGCTGTGAAAAATCAAACTCCATTTAATTAAAAGTTTCAAACAATTAGAGGCAGCTGTTATAAATGTATATATATATATATATATATATATATATATATATATTTCCCATACATCCTACACATTTTCTTATATTTGGCACAGTGATTATTTGGTAATAAACGTCAGTGTCATAACTTTATATGTTTTTCTTAAATTCTTCACAGGTGTTATCGATTTTAATGTTCTATTGATTAACAAAAATCCATGCATACATTTTATGCTTGTTTATACAAATGCTATTATGACTCTTAGCAATTATTTTAAATTTGAATAAAATCCCTGTTAAATAAAACATGTTAAATCCCGAGATTATATTTTCCCATGTTATATCTAGTTAAAAACGAGCATCATTTGATGGAGGTTTTTGAAAGTATTGAAATGTGTGAATAACCACACGAATATCAAGAATCGCTGCAGAAAATGACATACGAAACCAACGGAATTTTGATCAACAAAATAAGATATTTCAATAATTAAAGTGCATATTTAAAAAATATCGTTGACGAAGTAAACATGGAATGCCGACGGGGCTGCACAGGCAATTTTTATATCCCACTTTCCCGACCCGACCTTGGGTCACATCTTACTTGTGGGAGTAAGATAAAAACTGGCCTTGTGCCTAACTCCTATATTCTTAATCACGTAATTAAACATCAGATCGCACGTAATTCTTCAAGATATCGCGTTTTTAAATGTTTTAATATAAAACCATTGAGTTAAATGATTCTATTCGGGTTTGTTAATTCAGATGTCATTTTTGAATTGTTCTGTTCTGAAAGTTTGAATTCATTAGACACATGTGAATCATAAACACGATCCTATTAAAAAGGGCGACTTAATTCAATGTGAAACATATACACGAACCTGCTCTTCAGCTTCCTAATCCCTAACCCTAACTCTTATCCTAACCCCTAACCCTAATCCTTCAACTTCATAATATAATTCATAGCAAGACGCAAATAAAAAGGATTTCTAAGAAACTTAAACAGAATATAATAACATAACCTCGACAAGTATCGAACATTCGATGTTATTGTCTGTCGTTTTACCACCAGGCAATGACGCCTTGTTCAATTTACTATCGTCTGAATATTAAGTTACGTAGTTTTGTTATTGTTTTTACTGGCGTAATGTCATGTTCCTACGTCGTAAGTTGAACACTATTTGACGTGCTTTCTATATTCGTCCTCTCTCTTAACAATATATATCTTTATTCTCTTTCATTCCCCTGCTGATTGTTGGTGGCCGTTGGGGAAAAGTGCCGTGCTGCAGAGTCAGTGGTGGCATTGTGACCGGGATCGAATCCTACGATCAGCAGTAATTATCATCTCCTACACTGACTGCGAAAGTAAGAAATAATAGTGTCTGTAGGTAAAAAAAAAAATATTTATTAAAAAATGTTGTTATATATATATATATATATATAAAAATGAATAAATGCGAAAGATTTCTTTAACTATCACTCCTAAGGTTCGTTTTTCTGGATAGAGGGATTATTTTCATATTTAATTTTATCAGTGTATCCCGAGTTAAGAAGTGCATTATTATAGAAGTTGGAATTTTGTTCAAAGATGGATCTATTAGCAGATAACCTTGATATTCTATTTGAAACTGAAGGGAATTAATGATGGATTTAGGGTGGTTAGATAGCTTATGTACGTAGAATAGGGTTAGATTAGGAAAATTTATAATAAACATTAGTTTATTACAGAATGTACCTTGCATTGAACAATCGAAGTTTGAAATAAATCTGGACATTCGTACATGTTTATCACTCTTATTTCTCCTATCTTTATATATATATATATATATATATATATATATATATATATATATATATATATATATATATATATATATATACATATATATATATATATATATATACATATATATATATATATATATATACATATATATATATATATATATATATATACATATATATATATATATATATATACATATATATATATATATATACATATATATATATATACATATATATATATATATATACATATATATATATATATATACATATATAAATATATATATATATATTTATATACATATATATATATATATATATATATATATATGTATTGTGTGTATTTAGGCAGTATTTTCTCATTTATGCAAACATTCTTAAAAATACCCGAATTCATCTGTTTAATTTTGCAATTTTTATTTTTCAATTTTTCAGATGGTCTTTTTTGTATTAAAATAAAAAAAATGTTCCATAAGTTTCACGAACGTTTTCGATTATTCGTCAGATCATCCTCAGGTGTCAAAAGCAAATGAACAAAAAACATGGCCTCCCTCTAATTTAAGATAAATTCTAGTTAATAACACTAAAATAATATATTCCTAAAATACTGGAAGCTATCTACATAAAAACACAACAACTTTAACTTAATAACATCACATATGAAACCAGTGGAAACATTTTAATCACCCTAGCCCTAACCCTAACCCTAATTTTTAACTGTATGTTGCGTGTGTGCGATCAACTAACGTTATATACAACTTATTCTCTGCAATTCTGCGTCTGTGCAAATCGGAATCTCTAACGCCTATGCGATTGACCCTTGCACATATATATATATATATATATATATATATATATATATATATATATATATATATATATATATATACACTCTTATATATTCATACATAAATCACACATATACACATAAATCACACATATATACACACAATATTATACATTAAAGAGCCATAATGAATTATCATAACCAAATAAATAAAAAATTAATTTAACCCTAACCCCTAACCAAATAAAAAATTTTTTACTAATAAATCAACCCTAACCAAATTTTTAAAACACTTTTTAAAAATTATTCTTAAGAAATAATCATATTGCTTATAACGGTATTCAGCTGTCTAAATGAAAAAAAGAATCCCTAAAAAATGTCGGTTTCACGGATCTTCCAGCATCTCACATCAGAATAACCAATTTTTCCATTAATCCCCAGAAGAATGTCTGTCAAAACGTTAGATTTTTCCAAACAGCGTAATACGGTGTA